>ARYC01012789.1:0-15781 GCA_000711775.1 Oxytricha trifallax | reverse complement strand
TTTTGCTCATAAATCAAGCTGGTACAGACATAAGAAAGAGCATAGAGAAGCCAGGCCCACTGTATACTTAAAGCATGATAAAATAGATGGAAAGTATGACTGCTTTGAGTGCCATAAGCAATACTCTCATACAAGAGACTTGAAGAAGCATCTATTAAAAGCTAATAAGAAAGATATAGAAGTTGAGAATCATGAAGTTGAGTTGAAGCTTTTAAACAAAAGAAAAGCGAGGGAATATTCTAAGGTCGTAGTGCCTGAATAAGCTAGAGAGTTAGAGTATGTAAAGAAGGCACGCAACCAACTGACCTCTGAAATAACAAAAATTATGATCAAGATTCAATACAAGAAAATACCGGTTCTTGCTTAAATTGACCTATATACTTCTCTTTAAAGCTACCTAATATTAGAAGACTCCTTTGATATGAAAGTTATCGATGATCATCAATACGCATACAAGGTGTATCCCTTCAACTATCTCTTAAGTGATGATAAATATTAGATGGAGTTTACAAATGAGTATCAAGTACTCACTCAAGCAAAGTTTAAAGAGTGTAGTTACTTAATCAAGCTAGATGCTGTTCTGCTTGCCAAGGATCATGTTGCTTTCAGACTTCCACTCTATGAAATGACCCTAGGAGATTTCATAACAGATCAAAGGAATCATAAGTAACTTGGATAAATAGCGACTCAGACCGTATAAGGTATTAAAGAGCTTCATAAGTTAGGGTTTGTTCACAGAGATTTGAAGCCAGAAAATATAATGATAAACTTCTCACCTGTAATAGTATCAATAATTGATTTCAACAGAGCCTAAAGAGTGGAAGTATCAAGGCTTGGAACTGTAATGGGGACGCAAGGGTACTATCCAGAAAGAGAAGACTGGAGAGATGGAGACTTTTAGTGGGATGTGTGGGCTTTAGCAGCAATAATAATAGAGTGCGATATGCCTCGCAATGAATACTACAGATGCGAGAAGGATGCTAACCAAAGAATAAAGCAATTTATTGACAAAACAAGAGTATCTCAATCAATGAATCAAATGGCAGAGTCAATAATAATTAAACCAAACTCAAGATCAGACATATCAATAGAGCAGTTAGAGTTGTGGTTAAGTAAGATAAACTTCAGACTTCTCCCACATTATCCAAAAGTGCATTTTGAGTGATTAAATTAAATACATTTACTATAAATTTCACATTAAAATCTATTAATAACCCCAACCCCTAACAAATTCCCTACAAATCAAAGCACTTATAAACCTCATTAAGGGGTTTTGGGGTTTTGACTCAAAATAGAAAATTCGGGTCTTCAGTTTGGACCTCGAAAAATGACCTCTGGCTAAAGCCAACAGCCTGGATTCTTGAGGTCAGGTCAGTAGGGTGGAATACTAATGTTGAAAAATCTCGAGAACCACTCCGATAACCTACTGGATTTATGGTTGCCTACAACTTAAAATAGAAAATCACACTAATCAAACCGCATTAATCATAGTCATATCAAACTTCATGAGTGCCGTGATATTCTCGAAGCCTCATTTTGCATTCTTTAGATCGGCTTCCTCAAATTGAGTTAAATTCTGTCCTTTTAAATTTCGTTATTTATCGATATACTTAAAACTTTTTATAAACTTATCAATTCTATGCGAGCATACGTATTGGGGTTCATATATATCATTTTTTTAAAGAAATAAAACACATTTAAATGAAAGTTGTATATAAAATACGTCATTATTAATCTAACAATACCAAGCGCATTCTATATTATTTAGGGTATAAAGTCTTCTAACAAGAATTAAGCAGTGATTATAATAATTATAAATCAAGAAAAAGCAGTAATAATTGAGGAAATAAGTAAATACTTTGTAATTTGTGAACGTAAATGGAAGTGCAAGTAGAATGGGAAACCATTAAACCAACAATAACTTACAGAATCTTAATAATTCAGCTGTTGTAATGAATTAGAGTGCTAATTATGGATTCCAGTAAAATGCTTATGATTTTCAGGCAACAGAAAGTAATCTGTTTCCAAACAGCAATAAAGCTAGAGCAATTGAAAACTATTCATTTATTCTTCAAAAAATATTTCTGCCTAGTAAAATCATTTTAATTTAGAGCTAGCTAATTAAGGAGAGATATCAAGGCTTAATTAATTTAAAAATAATCAATTCAATCAGATGAACCAAAATCTTGAAGAAATATTATATTTACTTATTTTGAAGTAGTTAGGAGATTCTGAGTAAAGTCATTATTAATTTTAATTGAGTATTCAAGAAAAATGAAAGTCTAGTGGAAGAATTGAACAGAGGCAATTAATTAATATATTTTAATTGGATTTATTTTTATTTAATTTTGATTATTAGTTTGGACTTTTATCTTAAGATATTGCCGATATTCTTGAAGATATTTACAGTTAGTTTTGTTCATAATATTGAATAGCAGAAGATATTATGAATAAATAAATAAGAATTTGTTAGAATAATTTAGACATTTGAATATTTTATTTAATATTATTGTATTATAAACGTAAATAATGAATGGGTAATAAAGAATGGGTGTAACCTCAGTCACTGCACCTCACAGAGACTTTGCTATGAATCTATATAATTATAACACTTACTAAATACATCAACTAATTCATCCAAGAAAAAGACAAGTAAAGTCAGATCTCAAGGCAATAATCAGCAAATAATTAGCAACTAGAATAGACATGATCTAAATAAATACAATATTAATTATTAAATCTCTATAATTTATTGAAATATTTTTGAATTTAAAATGATGATTTTTATTTAAAAGAGAAATAAGAGTTCAACTAAGTCTTATAACAATAAATTTTATACAATTTAGCAGTAACCATAATTCCATTGTTAAGAATATTTTGGTTATTTTCTATTTTTAAGCAGTCAATTCTTCGTTAATTCAAAAATAAATCAAGTTGTCTAAATTAATTGTATATTAGTCTGCGTATATATCAAAGCTAGAACTAATGGATCAAATTTAGAAAGTAGATGTTCAACTAAAGATCAATCTAATCCCAATAGTGTGCTTAAATTTATCAGCAACTATAATGTTGTATAGGCCTAAGGATGCCAATAATAGTAACAATTCAATTACACAAGTCACACCACAATATGCAGCAACCGTTGACAGGGAAACTAAGGTGAAATTGTATCTGCAAATATTATTAAGTAAAATGTGTATCCTCAGACATTATTTCCTAAGTGAGAGTAATATATATGTAATATCAAGTGATAGATAGACTTTGAAAATGAATGACTTCCTCAAATAAATAGAACCATATAGCAACGATAAACTAGACAAAATTATTCCTTAAATGTAGATGTAAAATATGGTACTTAACAACTAAATGACCTAATAAGTAAAGGTAGCAGAATCAGTACGAAACATTATTGATAACGAACTACATTACAATCAAATAAACTAATCTTAGAACAAAGACTATCAAGATAACTCTACAAGCAATATAAATAATAATTCTTAGATAAATCCTGATAATGATTCCATTGATTAAGAATAATTTATAAATGTGATGAGTGATGGATTTTATAAACTCATCAATTCGTCACATTCAACTATAGGAGCTGCACTTCAGAAATTCAAGGATGGGTATGAAAATTTCATTAATTCAATGATCGAGACACTCAGTATTTAAGTGGAAATGCTCTAAACTAAAAATAACCCACATTTTAATCTTAAAGAAAAGAACGTCAAGATTTAGAGAAAATACAAATAACTTTAAATTTTTATGATTAAACTGGACATAATGCTTAGCAACAATTGAATTATAGTAAATGTTCATAATTAAACAGAGTGATTGAGGAAATCAAGAAGCATAAAAAATTATCACGAAAATTTGAATTGTAAGCATCAGATTAAAACAAATTAATTGAAAAGTTAAAATCCTAAGTTTAATCACAGTAACAATAAATCAACAACTTAAATGTAAACATAAATTATTAAAATATGAACAATAGCAATAACATGATGAGCAATGATTTTTATAAAGACAATAGCCTGGAACGAGGTTTCATAATAGAAAACCAAAGTAATTCAAAGTATTAAAATCAGAGTTTTAATATTCAGAAAAATTAAACAAACTACAGTCAGAACAGCTTCACTCGCAACTACAACAATGGCACTTATATAATGCACTAATTTCTTTTAAACCATATAATAAAAATATCATGCCCCCTATGAAAGGCATAAATGGATGATTAAAAATACCTTAATTAGATTTAGGAAGACTTAATTAGGGTAAAAATTAATTGTAAGAGCCTTAAAAGAAACAACAGAGTAAGTATTTCAATTAGTTATAATATATTTTATAGTCTTGTTCAGCATCATTTCGATCAATTAGATATAATAAATTAATCACAGATTTGTTATAAATATAAATTATAATCAGTCAAGCATAAGTTTCCATTAATCTGACAATGATGAGTTGCCTACATTATTGTAGGAATACATTCGAATTTGGAAAATTAATTATAATTAAATAAATATTAAATCAAAATCGTGGCAGTTAAAGTTGGCCAATTTAAACGATCTAGGGCTCAATTCGATAGAGAATTCAAAATTAGCTGAACTTTACTATTGGCGTTACTATTTTATCGCATCCTTGGAGCGAATTAACTCGATTTTAATTGAATGCCTCTAAATTCACTAAATTATGCACTTCAATTAAAGTCGAGTTAATTCGCTCCAAGGATGCGATAAAATAGTAACGCCAATAGTAAAGTCCAACTAATTTTGAATTCTCTATTGAATGAGCCCAAGATCGTTTAAATTGGCCAATTTTGACTGCCACGATTTTGATTTATGATATATTTAATTTTAATTAATTTCCCCAATTCGAATGTATTCCTACAATAATGAACAATATAGCATTAAAAAATTAAATTAATTTAATTCAAACTAATCTAAACCAGTTATTCCTCCTTTGAACCTAGGAAAACTAGGCTAAATTGGCAGCAATAGCTAGTAATAGTAACAATAGGTTCAGTAATAACAGCCTAAATCAATGGGAAATAAGCTAGTATTTAATTTGAACCTTTCATCTATTAATAAACAATCTGATCAATAGCTTAACAACCCAAACGAGATTTTATAAACTTATTAACAAATTTTATTTGTTATAGGCCATTATATTTTATATAATTTAGCAGGACCCAAGTAGTGATTACTAGTTTAATAAACCAATTTAAGGTGGTCCACCTCCCCCAATAAAACACGGAGGTATGGGCTTAGGTCTGAATCTAGTTGCAATTAAACAATAAAAAGGTATTGAAGACTTCTAAGATGAGTTCATGAATAGAATGGATGAGTTCAGTCAATCTTGGAGAGATGCTGCAATGAGGGAGAAAAGATTCTGAAGTAGTTTTTTTCTGCGTCAGTTATAAGAATAATCATAAATTAATTATATATTGAATAAGACATTCATTAGTTTGAAACTCATAACATACAATAAAGAATTTCACATTCCAATGATGCTTATTATTTAGCCTTAATTTAGAGTAAATTGATAATATAGAAAAAATGATAGTAATAATAAATTTAATTCATATATAATTTAGTGAACAAGTACAAGTAATGATGAGGAGGAAGGACCAATAACCAATCAACAATAACACTAATATTTCTTAACATAATTATAGCAATAATAAATAGCAGTAAATAACAATAACCTAGTCATGGACTTAAATCTTCTAGTATTAAAAGTATTGCTGATTTGAATATGAAATTAATTTAATATTTATGCTTAAATGGTTTGATAATACTTAATCTTCAGGAGTAAGCATGTAGACGTCAAATGTGATGTTGAGTTAGCATGCATCATAATCAAATCAAAGTAGTAAGTTATTTACTCCAAATAACTATTCAAATACCAACTCCTCATCAAGCAAATCAAATCAAAATAACACCGCCAAACTATTCAATCAAAGCTAAAATAAGCACACTATTTATATATTTATTAATATAAATCTTGTTCCATTTATTGGGTTTATCAGGGGCCATCTTCATATTTGCAAGTTAACAGTAAATCACAATACAACAACAACACAAACCAAAATAACAGTTTATCTCAAAATCTTAGAACCAGCAATATGGAATGGATCGACAACATTTAGAGATAACTTGTTGAAAGATAGAACCAAAAGAAATAACAAAATATAAATGAGTAAAACATGCTAAGTAAAGATACCAACAAGAGCAATCTTAATTCTCCCATTGAAAGCGAAAAGTCTGATAGAAATATTGCCAATCAAAGCCCTATGATCAAAACTTATAAACCTAACTTTGAATATTAAAATTTAAGACTTTATAATTCTTTAATTTAATTTGCTATGAGAAAGAGCTTCAATTAAAATGGAATAGGTGAAGTAATTTATAATTATGCACAAAATTAACAACAACATTCTTATAAATGTAAAATTCAAAGAAAAGATGGACTCTCCAGCAACAATATTAGCAAGTTTCGAGTCCAGATTTTCAAATAAAAATAGCGACCATCAGTGAATATGGAAATCATAATTAAAGCACAACAATCAATAATCTTAATATTTATACAGTTATCTTAAAACTTTTCATAATCAAAATATAAATAATTTTAGCACTAATTATTAGGCAAAGTTTGCTAGATTTCTTAGTCTGAACAATTAAATGTAGACTCTGAATGAGAAAGCAAATTTTGATTACTAAAAAGAAAGACTCTAATATAAGTAACTAAGTTAAAAGTCCCAACAATACATCTGGTAAAACTAACACTAGTAATGGTATATTTCCAAATCACTAAGAAAAAGACGGTAGCTTGAATAAAATAGGATATGCTCAGAATATATACGTTCAATATCAATACAACAACTTTATCTACAGTGGAACATAAGGAAAGCAATAGAATTTACTCTCAGGAAATAATTATAATTAGTCACCAGCATCAGGTAGCACCAACGTCATTAATACAAATGATTCAAGCAACATTATGGTTAATAAGCTTACCCTTGAATCTCCGATATAGGGTGTATTTGAAAATGGTAACTAGGCATAAGAAACTCCTCAGGATTTACTCCTTTCAAGGAATTTATAGCAACACGGTGAATATGTAAAAATTGATTTACTCACCAAAATGTCCCTGGAAACATCTTAAAGTTAACTTAATGACTCCTCCATGCTTATGAGAGCAAACTAAAAGAATGCAAGTTCCTAAAATTAGACTTACTTACGACAGGGTAGTCACAAAATCAATTATAGCAACAGCCAGAAAGGACTTGAGTTTTCTAAAAATCTTAGCGATAAAGTTTCAGGATTTAATAAGCATAAGTTAGTTGTAAAGCAAAAATCAAAAGTCCCCACAAATAATAATCTCTATGATAGGATAATACTTGAAACCAATAAATAATAGCAGCTTGATTCTTCAAACGCAAGAAAGAATTCATTGGAAAAGACTATAGGTGGGTTCATTAACACGCTTAAGGGGAATTTTGATGGAGCTTCTAAGTTTATTGAAAATATGCAGGAAAAAGTTAGAAAATTCATGCCTTAATCACCAAGAGAGACCAAGGTATCATGCAGATATTTTGAGATGAATAGCATTGAAAGTAACATTTCTATAAACTAAAAATAGAGAGACAGCTTATCTTCCATCTAGGATAAAATTATTCAGAAAAATATAAGCTGTACTTCAAGTAAATATTAAGCATAAAAATAAGATGCATAAAGAACCCTCAACCAATTTAAAACACAATCAAAGTAAAATTTAGCCCTGTTTAATTAATAAAATATAAATGATCTTCATTAATCATCACAAAGAAGAAAGAATTTAGATTAATCATATAAAATATCGTCAATTAAACCCTCTGAAAAAGAAGCAGATGATCCTATTGAGCCTCCTTCACCAAGAGGTGTTGAAACAATATGTCTGAAATGTAATCAACAAATATCTCAAGAGAGCATTTAAAATCACTAAAATAATTGTCAGTTATCAAATTAGAGGACGAATGAAACAAATGACTAAAGAATTAATGATAAATATTTCCTAGAAAAGATAGATAAACTAAAGCAAGCCTTGGATAAATACGTTTAAGATATTCGAGTAATTTAGCCAAATACAAGAGACGAAATGTATGCTACAACTAAATAGCTTTATGCTAATAAATTTAAGGAAGATATTATTAGAAATAGATAACCAGGCATATACATTTAAGGCGATTACTTGGCCTGTAAATAACTTATATAAAACATATATATATATAATTTCAAGAAGGTAGTGGTGGTGCTTCAAAAACTATGCTAATATTAATATAAAGATTAAAAGTGCTTGCTAGAGAAAGACTTAATGTAATTATGAGTTATTTAAAAGATAATAGCATATTTAAACTTGAAAGCTAAAGTATATCGTCTAGTGGGGACATCAATTAACGATAATCAAGACAAGTATAAGATATGAGAAATGGTGTGCCTAAATCTATTAGAGGAGAGATGAGTGAGGAAAAATACAAACTTAAGCAAGATCAAGTTCAGAAGACCATATAAGAAAAAGAGTTTTTGTAAAAGAGGACTGCTGATTTGTTAACTGCTATGCAATAGAAGCCAACTGAAAAGCTAGGATTAGGTGCAGGAGTAGTGTTATTCATAAAGGGTAATTTTTAATCAGTGAGATTAAAAGTGATGTGGACAATTAAACTCATATATCATATAATAGTCAGAAGACTTAGTCTTCTGTATTTAGTGCTTCAACTAATTAACAATCTACAGTTAGTGGCATTATTAAAGGATTTTAAACCTAGAAAGATCAAAGAATGGTAAGAAGCTCTTCTAATAATAGAATGGGATAAGAAGGTATAAATGAAATCGATGAAACAGTGAAGTTTGAAGAATCTAAGAGACTTAAAGAACAAAAGCAAAACACCAAGATGTAAGCTATAAGTTTGTGTTTCTATATATTTTTTTAGTTTATTCTATGAGTTATGCTTTAAGATTAAGAACAATGTGTTCCCTGACAATCATCTAGCTAAGTATGCTAATATTCCTGCTCTTTATGAATAGTCTTAGAAGAAATCTATTGCAATAGCTTAATACTAAGAGTTTATTTATAATGAATTGAGTAAGAATGCTTAACTATGGGTGTCAATGAAAGAAATAAACTAAATAAGAAGAAAGACTATGGGTTCAAACAGTATCACATCAACTTCTTCTTAATATCGTTAGTCTTCAGCTTCTTCATAGTCTTCTAATCACTCATGAGATGGCGGGAACAGTCAATATCAACTTCAAGAATCAGAACACTATACTTAAATATAACAAAATAGAAAGAGTAATTAGCCCCAAAGAAATAATCTATTTGTGGATAGTAGCGGTAGGTAACATGGAAGTGAAACAGTGTTCATGGGAGTAATGGTGGGAAGTAACAGTAAGAATGACTTGTCAGGGCTAAACTAATTAAGATTGAGACTATAATGGAGGAAGATGATGCTCGACTATCGATGTACAATGACTGATTAAAATTAATATTGAGCTGGAATTTAAATGTATGTTATGAAATTAATAGTTTAAATTTATAATATTTTACAAATAACTATAGTTTTAACTAAATACCAAATACAGTTCACTATTAATTATGGGAACATTTATCTTCTTCACTCATAATCTAATAAATATTGCCTTCATTTTAATTTTGTGATTTGCTGCTATTTGCAGCACTCTTAACAGTATTTTATTTAGATTTATTTAGCTGCTATTTGGAAGGTATCAGTTTCTAATTATTTTATTTTTTCAGACTAGCTCCTGCACTTTTACCGCTATCATCAGTTTCACTTTCATTCTCCTCTATTTCCTCCTCTTGAAAAAAGTTTTTCTTCTTCTGCTACTATTATTTGTAGTTCGTGGCTTAAGCTATGGTTTGGCTTTCTTCTTTGCTTATTTATCTTCCTCTTCATTGTATTCATCATCCTCTTCTCCATCTTCTTCTTCTTCGTCACTTTCTTCTTCATCTTTTTTCTTTAGATCCTCTGGGTCAATACCGAGTATCTCAATCATCTCTAGAGTTAATCCAAATCTCTCTAAGCAATCCCACATTTCTTAACAATATCATATAACTCCATATTTAAGTGCTGTGCAAAATAGTCAAGCATGTCTATACACCCATCTTTGCGTTTCTTGAACAAATCAATTAATCTGTCTAATTTATGATACATTTAGCGCAGTATTAACAATATATGATCCCCTAAAAATAATGGACTTCGTTTGAATTCATCAATTTCTTGCTTAATTTAATGAATTTAGTGTATAAGTTATTAAATGCAAGTTTATACTTAGTTTGCAGTAGGTTTAAGTTTCAAATCTATTAATTGCTTCTCCAGTTTTTACAAATCTGATTCATAAATATTATTGGTCTTTTCAAAATCTTTAAGCTAAGATGCTTTTTCCAAAATTGCTGATTTATTCTGTTGATAGTTTCTAATTGGCTCTTAGTTGATTGACATAAAGTAAGTTTTCTTGCCAATTTCTTATACAAATAAATAAAATTGTTATATTTTTCTTTAAGATCTTAAAGTCACCCATAAGAGTTTTCAATCCTTCTTCTATATTTTTTTGTGTTTATTTTAAAGTAGTGCTAAGATGCTGTATGTCTAAAGGCTCTTCATTCTTTTCTAGTTCATTCATGATCTCTATCTTTATTTTTTTCAGTTTCTTTTCTATCTTCTTCTTTTGAGTCTTATTCCGATTCCTCTTCTTTGTTCTACGATAACATTGATTATTGATATCCCTTATTGCTATTTACCTTATTTTTCTAAGATCCAGCTTGTATATTTACAGTAGCTCTAACATTTTGTTTAGTCTAAGTATGGGGTTTTAAAGTAATTTATTTATTATCATTTTTTTGAGGCTAAATTTACTGAGATTCTATTTTCTCTTTTTCTTTCAAGGATTTGATGCTAGGCAAATATAAAGCTGTGTTTTACTAAAGAACAGTATTTTTAATTTTGCTTTTTGTATAATTGAATTGGGGAAATAAATCAAATTAGTGACAGTTTAAGTTAGCTAAATTTTATGATCTTGGGCTTATTTGGAAAAGAATGCAGAAGTAGCTTGACTTTAATATTGGGGGTACTATTTTATCACATCATTGAGAGCAGGTTAACTACACTTATATTGGATGCCTCTAAATACACTAAATCATGCATCCAGTTAAAGTGGATTTAACACGTTTCTAGGAATGAGATAAAATATTTCCGTCAAAATTAAAGTCATGCTAATTTGAATTTTCTATAAAATAAGAGTTAAATGCCACCAATTTAATTAATTATTTATTTATTTTAATTTAATTTGCCAAATCCAAATCAATTATATTTTAGCAATAATCACTGTTATCACTTTAAGCTGATGAAGGCCCTTTCCTACTTTTCCTATTGCTCATAATGATATCGACTTAACTCACTAAAGGACCACTTTTAGAGACTGGAGTAAGACTTCTTGATCTTGATCTATTACTGAAATTATTGATATCACTTTCTGTTACGCTTTTTGTTTCTCTCTTCCTTCTTTCTAATAATAATAATAATAATATTAATAATAAATAATAATAATAATAATAATAATAATAATAATAATAATAATAATAATAATAATAATATGATAACATTGACGTCTCTGGGGACACCCGATCTTTTGTATATGGTAATATATAAGGGACATGCCCTTTTCAATTAATGGTGTCTTCTAACGACACTCTTTAACTACTGTTGTTCAAACACTTCCTCTTCTTTTTCTTGATGAATTTGTTCCTCTTTGGCAGACTGTTCTTGATTGCACTCATTCTACTTATCGGCAAAGTATTTTGGAGATTTGGGATTTCCTCTACTAAGATATAGGTCTGCCTTAACAATTCGAGTAGCTTGAACTATTAGATAAGTTGCACATGTCTTTTGCTAAAAATTTTCTTTCTAATTTTCCAATTACGAATTTGGCATCAGTTTGAGAGATATGAGCTGAATAATTAATATTAATTTCCGATTCTAAAAAATCTTATAATAATTTTTCTTCTAAATTATTACTTACCTCAATTTCTGATGTGGTTCTGATCAAGTTGTCGACCTTTTTGTAATTTCTGTTGTTTATCGACGAGTCAGTATGGAAAACAGTTTGCCAGATTTTTAATACTTCCTATTTGTTTGTTGACTCTTCTTTTTTGTCATTGATGAGTTCATTCTGTGACTGAAAAGCATAAGAGTGAATTATCGAGATTCTATCTTCTCTTTCAATTGATGGAGTGAAGTTAATCTTTGTTAGTTATTGAGGATCTGTTTGGTCAAAAATTTTCTCAGAGGTGTAGTCTCTTTTATTCATACTTGATAGAGCAAGTGCGCCATCCCTCATTTTTGCTGATTTTTCCTATTTAATACTAAAATCAGGAAAGCTTTTAAATTGGGTTTTGTTGGACGGGTCTTAAGGTTTTCTAGTTAAAATCTATTTATTATGTTGGGAACAGTTTGAAATCTGGTTTGAATAGGTCTCCAAACGTTATCTGATTATTTTTTATTTGTAGATTATATAGAACTCTTAGCTGGATTATGATCTGAGGTTTAATTATTACTTTCGGGTATTTAAGGAAAGATAGGTTTCCAGAATTAAGATGAGACCCAGGTTTGCTATAACTCCTAAGTTGGTTACTAAATAGGGAGTTAGGAGCTAGCTTATGACAGACTGAATTTGTGAATATATTTTTAAGAAAATATATCTAGAGTCTTATTTTGTTAGTGAAGTTAGTCGAGTAGCTAGCTTTATTAGCAATGTTAAGAGGAAGAAGGAACCTCCTGTTATTTTTGTTATTGTATAAGTATGATTTATTATTTTTCCAATATGTGTAGTTCAATTAGCTGAAGAAATTTATCATACATCTAGGTTTCATCAAGGGACCTAGCTAATAAGTTGGGTTGGTAAGTTGTTAGTTTTGTTTGTAGAAGTCCTTTCTTTGCACAATAAAAGATCTTACTTCTTTATAACAAGTTTAGATCTTCCATTAGTGGCTCATTAGTTAATAATATGGTCATCACTCATAAAGCGAGATGATGGAGACTCTTAATTTTGGTTTGACGACTCGCGTTCGGAATGTGTGTCATTTCTGAATTCTCGTCACAAATCCTTTTACGTCAACCTATTAACTTTTTAAGTTAATACTCCTTCCTTCTTTCTATTTTTCTCGAAATCCTCAAACCATATTTCATAGAGAAAAGTCTTGTTGAGCTTAGTTGAACTGCCTTAAATTTTAGCTTAATCTAATTCGAAAAAATCATCTTGCAGCATTCTTTTTTCATTCTCATCCATTTAGTAAATATTAAATGTTTTTGATGGAACTGTTCAATATTCAAAATAAAAAATTAAGACTTATTATTAAATATTTTTATAGAACAATAAAAATTCCGAGCATGGCATCAACCAATTTTGTTACCTCTAAAGATTAAAATATCTCCACTTTTCATTGAATATAACTTTAACTTTATCTTCTATCTTTTATTCATCAATAAAATATTTATTAATCAATCATCATTGTCTTATTATAGTATATGTAACCAATATTGGAGATATCTTTATTATAAGTTAAAATATCATAGTTTGAAATGGTTTTAATTAAAAACATAATTCATTAGAATTACTATTATTTATTCACATTTATTTACTACAGATGCATAATAAGATTTTATACATTTTGCTTATGTCCATTATAAGTTTTATTGCTCCTTCTCTGAAACAAGTAAGTAACTTACTGATTCTATATTATGTATTTAATTTTCTGCGTTTATTCTTATTCGCTTAATTCTCCAAAAACCATTCCTCTAAAGTGCCTATATTTATCTCTTAAATAGGATTTTTGCGATTAAAGTAAACTATTCCACGGCTTTATCTTCTTGTTTTTATAGTTGGCTTTGGCATCAAGTTTTGCAAATTAGTTTTTCTTTCTCTTTCATAGATGTTATCATCATCTTGGTAATTATCTGTTAGGGTATTATCTTCTATTAAATTAGAAATTAATTGCTAATTTTAAGCAATATCTTGTAAATCAAGTGTTTTATCTACCATCTCATCCCTCATATATAAGTGCTATTGGTTTAAATCAGGGGTGTTGAAAGCTTTGGAATCCTCATAAATATAATCAATAGATTATTCAATCATGTCGGACTCCATTTTAGCCCGTAAATAATTATGATTTAAATTAATTGTCTATTAAATTAAGGTTATTATATTAATTCACTCATGCCTCCAGAATTTTGATATTTAAATATAAGAATTAAATTACTCAAAAATTTTCTATTAGAGTGTGAGGTAGTTCAGTCTTCTTAAAGTGCAGTATTCTAATGTTATTGATTTACTTAGTAGCTCTTCCTATTTCTAAGAAGTTTCAGAAATTAGTCACTTGATCTCTTAGACTTACAGACACTCCTGGATATGCTTCATTAAATTTTATTCCAATAAAATAAGAATCACAGCACTTGAAAGCATTATTAATTGTATCTTATGTTTTTTCCCGGTTAAATGGCCATGGGGAAAACTCTTATACCAGATATTTACTCTATATCTTAAAGCAGTTGCATTAACCTACAGAGCTGGCACTCTACATAACCTAACCATTTTAAGTGGGCTGATTCATCAGTAGAGAGAATGTCGATCTTCAAAAAGTGTTCATATAAATAGAAAAACCTGAATTTTTTTAATAATTTTATCCAACTCTATCTTTGCTTTTACTTTTACACTGGTGATTAAACTTACAATTCCTCTATTTATGAAATATCCACAATTAATTTAACTTCTTCTCGATCATTGCTTGCTTCTCTTATTTTTCTAATGCTGCAGGATGAGGCTTTATTGTTTTCTGAGATATTGGAATAAGTTCTTTCATTAAGTTCTTGCCTGTCGTGAATTCTTTGCATATAGTATCAAATGTTTGAGAACAAACTCTGTAGGCAGAGTTTTTAGGGTTAGTATCTGGAGTTAAAATTAGCATGATATCCTAAGAATAAGTATCTAAAACTTGAAGCTTATTTAAATCTAATTTAGTCTTATCTTTCTTTTTTCCAACCCTTATAAAAACTGGGTCAAACCATTTCCAGTCGGCGTAAACTTCAAAGAATTTGTAAATGATATCACAAAGATATAGATCAGTGTTGTCTTAGCATATTTTAGCTACTAAAATTGCATATGATACTCCTCCTAAGTAACCTAAGGTGTTTGAATAGATGCCTCGGCGCATTGCCCATAATTTGATTACTGAACGTACTATATTTTAAGTAGCCTTTCAGTCCATTCAAGCTGTTTTATTGCAAATTTAATAAAACTAATTAAAATACACCTTTACTATAACTACCTTAACTAAGTTTGTTGAAGATAGTTTCATCCTTGATCATCTTAGGTATTTTTGGATTGTTTTCAATAAGTTTATAGTCAATGCAAGCATAGAGCATGTCAATCTGAAATCCCTAGAACTTAAATTTTAAAACAGGAACCCTGGCATCAACTACATCAATGACATTAGTTACTTCTTCATAAATCCCATCAATATAATGTTTAAAGAAATAAAAGTATTAGAAAATGTTAAAACAAAGAAATATGTCTATATCTTTCAAAATTTTTATTATTATTAAATATAAATATGTTTTTTATGATAAAGTTAATTGAATTTAAAAATCAAACTCAAAATTATAGTTTCCTTATATTTATATAAAATATTTCACATATTTTACAATTTAGCAATTAATATATTTAATAAAATA
>ARYC01012788.1:0-15418 GCA_000711775.1 Oxytricha trifallax | reverse complement strand
TTTGATGGCCTATTCGTGATTAGCGCCCAGTAATTAACAAGACTGGTTTGTTGGGCGAGAAATTTCGGAGAGCAGTTTTAAACTTTTCGAAAATGTCAAAAAGTATGCGTTTCGTATCGAAAAACGGTAAAAACCGATGGCAAATTTAGCATTTTTCATTAAAAATCATAAAATTACAATAATCTTCAAAATTCTTTGCTAATTTTTTATACATGAAAATCAATCATTTTTAGGCTTCAATTAACAAAGATTTATTAAATTATTATATAAATTTAAGCTGTTTGGAGCTGAAACGGTTGCAAATTTTATAAGGATTTTATTTTTATTATAAGAAATTTACTTTAACAATATAAGGAGTGGAGTGACTATCACATGACCTCGATTACGCATACTATGACCAAGATGACCATGACACAAGCCAAGAATATATTCTAAATCAATAAGACAATGAGAGAAACGACCAGTGCTTGAAGTGAGGAGGCAGAGGACAATGGACATTCATAGTCAAAGAATGACTTTTACAGTGAAATTGCAGTGAACTTTCCCAAAAGCTATCTCGCGAACCATTGAATATTTTTCAATTCTGACTTCGATCTACCTAGGAAACCCATGATTTTAATGCTGAATAGCGGGGATAGTGAGGGAAGGGTGTTTTCATTTCCTGGGCGGGCTCTCTCAGCCTATGAAAACACAGAACTGAGTGACATCAAATCTTCCCGGCCCTCGTTCGTGGTCATCCCGTGTCCAAAATAGCGCTTTGATGGCCTATTCGTGATTAGCGCCCAGTAATTAACAAGACTGGTTTGTTGGGCGAGAAATTTCGGAGAGCAGTTTTAAACTTTTCGAAAATGTCAAAAAGTATGCGTTTCGTATCGAAAAACGGTAAAAACCGATGGCAAATTTAGCATTTTTCATTAAAAATCATAAAATTACAATAATCTTCAAAATTCTTTGCTAATTTTTTATACATGAAAATCAATCATTTTTAGGCTTCAATTAACAAAGATTTATTAAATTATTATATAAATTTAAGCTGTTTGGAGCTGAAACGGTTGCAAATTTTATAAGGATTTTATTTTTATTATAAGAAATTTACTTTAACAATATAAGGAGTGGAGTGACTATCACATGACCTCGATTACGCATACTATGACCAAGATGACCATGACACAAGCCAAGAATATATTCTAAATCAATAAGACAATGAGAGAAACGACCAGTGCTTGAAGTGAGGAGGCAGAGGACAATGGACATTCATAGTCAAAGAATGACTTTTACAGTGAAATTGCAGTGAACTTTCCCAAAAGCTATCTCGCGAACCATTGAATATTTTTCAATTCTGACTTCGATCTACCTAGGAAACCCATGATTTTAATGCTGAATAGCGGGGATAGTGAGGGAAGGGTGTTTTCATTTCCTGGGCGGGCTCTCTCAGCCTATGAAAACACAGAACTGAGTGACATCAAATCTTCCCGGCCCTCGTTCGTGGTCATCCCGTGTCCAAAATAGCGCTTTGATGGCCTATTCGTGATTAGCGCCCAGTAATTAACAAGACTGGTTTGTTGGGCGAGAAATTTCGGAGAGCAGTTTTAAACTTTTCGAAAATGTCAAAAAGTATGCGTTTCGTATCGAAAAACGGTAAAAACCGATGGCAAATTTAGCATTTTTCATTAAAAATCATAAAATTACAATAATCTTCAAAATTCTTTGCTAATTTTTTATACATGAAAATCAATCATTTTTAGGCTTCAATTAACAAAGATTTATTAAATTATTATATAAATTTAAGCTGTTTGGAGCTGAAACGGTTGCAAATTTTATAAGGATTTTATTTTTATTATAAGAAATTTACTTTAACAATATAAGGAGTGGAGTGACTATCACATGACCTCGATTACGCATACTATGACCAAGATGACCATGACACAAGCCAAGAATATATTCTAAATCAATAAGACAATGAGAGAAACGACCAGTGCTTGAAGTGAGGAGGCAGAGGACAATGGACATTCATAGTCAAAGAATGACTTTTACAGTGAAATTGCAGTGAACTTTCCCAAAAGCTATCTCGCGAACCATTGAATATTTTTCAATTCTGACTTCGATCTACCTAGGAAACCCATGATTTTAATGCTGAATAGCGGGGATAGTGAGGGAAGGGTGTTTTCATTTCCTGGGCGGGCTCTCTCAGCCTATGAAAACACAGAACTGAGTGACATCAAATCTTCCCGGCCCTCGTTCGTGGTCATCCCGTGTCCAAAATAGCGCTTTGATGGCCTATTCGTGATTAGCGCCCAGTAATTAACAAGACTGGTTTGTTGGGCGAGAAATTTCGGAGAGCAGTTTTAAACTTTTCGAAAATGTCAAAAAGTATGCGTTTCGTATCGAAAAACGGTAAAAACCGATGGCAAATTTAGCATTTTTCATTAAAAATCATAAAATTACAATAATCTTCAAAATTCTTTGCTAATTTTTTATACATGAAAATCAATCATTTTTAGGCTTCAATTAACAAAGATTTATTAAATTATTATATAAATTTAAGCTGTTTGGAGCTGAAACGGTTGCAAATTTTATAAGGATTTTATTTTTATTATAAGAAATTTACTTTAACAATATAAGGAGTGGAGTGACTATCACATGACCTCGATTACGCATACTATGACCAAGATGACCATGACACAAGCCAAGAATATATTCTAAATCAATAAGACAATGAGAGAAACGACCAGTGCTTGAAGTGAGGAGGCAGAGGACAATGGACATTCATAGTCAAAGAATGACTTTTACAGTGAAATTGCAGTGAACTTTCCCAAAAGCTATCTCGCGAACCATTGAATATTTTTCAATTCTGACTTCGATCTACTGAGGAAACATATGATTTTTATGCTGAATAGCGGGGATAGTGAGGGAAGGGTGTTTTCATTTCCTGGGCGGGCTCTCTCAGCCTATGAAAACACAGAATTGAGTGACATCAAATCTTCTCGGGCCTCGTTCGTGGTCATGCCTTGTCCAAAATGGTGTTTTGATGGCGTATTCGTGATTAGCGCCCAGTAATTAACAAGACTGGTTTGTTGGGCGAGAAATTTCGGAGAGCAGTTTTAAACTTTTCGAAAATGTCAAAAAGTATGCGTTTCGTATCGAAAAACGGTAAAAACCGATGGCAAATTTAGCATTTTTCATTAAAAATCATAAAATTACAATAATCTTCAAAATTCTTTGCTAATTTTTTATACATGAAAATCAATCATTTTTAGGCTTCAATTAACAAAGATTTATTAAATTATTATATAAATTTAAGCTGTTTGGAGCTGAAACGGTTGCAAATTTTATAAGGATTTTATTTTTATTATAAGAAATTTACTTTAACAATATAAGGAGTGGAGTGACTATCACATGACCTCGATTATGCATACTATGACCAAGATCACCATGACGCAAGTCAAGTATATATATTTCTATATCAATAAGACAATAAGAGAAATGACCAGTGATTAATGTGAGGAGGCAGAGGACAATGGACACTCATAGTCAAAGAATGACTTTTACAGTGAAATTGCAGTGAACTTTCCCAAAAGCTATCTCGCGAACCATTGATTATTTTTCAATTCTGACTTCGATCTACTAAGGAAACATGTGATTTTAATGCTGAATAGCGGTGATAGTGAGGGAAGGGTGTTTTCATTTCCTGGCGGGCTCTCTCAGCCTATGAAAACACAGAATTGAGTGACATCAAATCTTCCCGGCCCTCGTTCGTGGTCATGCCTTGTCCAAAGTGGCGCTTTGATGGCGTATTCGTGATCAGCGCCCTGTAATTAACAAGACTGGTTGGTCGATAAATTTCGGAGAGGAGTTTTAAACTTTTCGAAAATGTCAAAAAGTATGCGTTTCGTATCGAAAAACGGTAAAAACCGATGCCAAATTTAGCATTTTTTAATGAAAAAATCGTAAAATTACAATAATCTTCAAAATTCTTTGCTAATTTTTTATACATGAAAATCAATCATTTTTTGGCTTCAATTAACAAAGATTAATTAAATTATTATATAAATTTATGCTGTTTTGAGCTGAAACGGTTGCAAATTTTATAAGGATTTTATTTTTATTAAAAGAAATTTACTTTAACAATATAAGGAGTGGAGTGACTATCACATGACCTCGATTATGCATACTATGACCAAGATCACCATGACGCAAGTCAAGTATATATATTTCTATATCAATAAGACAATAAGAGAAATGACCAGTGCTTGAAGTGACGAGGCAGAGGAGGACAATGGACACTCATAGTCAAAGAATGACTTTTACAGTGAAATTGCAGTGAACTGTCCCAAAAGCTATCTCGCGAACCTTTGAATATTTTTCAATTCTGACTTCGATCTACCTAGGAAACCCATGATTTTAATGCTGAATAGCGGGGATAGTGAGGGAAGGGTGTTTTCATTTCCTGGGCGGGCTCTCTCAGCCTATGAAAACACAGAACTGAGTGACATCAAATCTTCCCGGCCCTCGTTCGTGGTCATCCCGTGTCCAAAATAGCGCTTTGATGGCCTATTCGTGATTAGCGCCCAGTAATTAACAAGACTGGTTTGTTGGGCGAGAAATTTCGGAGAGCAGTTTTAAACTTTTCGAAAATGTCAAAAAGTATGCGTTTCGTATCGAAAAACGGTAAAAACCGATGGCAAATTTAGCATTTTTCATTAAAAATCATAAAATTACAATAATCTTCAAAATTCTTTGCTAATTTTTTATACATGAAAATCAATCATTTTTAGGCTTCAATTAACAAAGATTTATTAAATTATTATATAAATTTAAGCTGTTTGGAGCTGAAACGGTTGCAAATTTTATAAGGATTTTATTTTTATTATAAGAAATTTACTTTAACAATATAAGGAGTGGAGTGACTATCACATGACTCGATTATGCATACTATGACCAAGATGACCATGACACAAGCCAAGAATATATTCTAAATCAATAAGACAATGAGAGAAATGACCAGTGCTTGAAGTGACGAGGCAGAGGAGGACAATGGACACTCATAGTCAAAGAATGACTTTTACAGTGAAATTGCAGTGAACTGTCCCAAAAGCTATCTCGCGAACCTTTGAATATTTTTCAATTCTGACTTCGATCTACCTAGGAAACCCATGATTTTAATGCTGAATAGCGGGGATAGTGAGGGAAGGGTGTTTTCATTTCCTGGGCGGGCTCTCTCAGCCTATGAAAACACAGAATTGAGTGACATCAAATCTTCCCGGCCCTCGTTCGTGGTCATGCCTTGTCCAAAGTGGCGCTTTGATGGCGTATTCGTGATTAGCGCCCTGTAATTAACAAGACTGGTTTGTCGATAAATTTCGGAGAGGAGTTTTAAACTTTTCGAAAATGTCAAAAAGTATGCGTTTCGTATCGAAAAACGGTAAAAACCGATGGCAAATTTAGCATTTTTCATTAAAAATCGTAAAATTACAATAATCTTCAAAATTCTTTGCTAATTTTTTATACATGAAAATCAATCATTTTTTGGCTTCAATTAACAAAGATTTATTAAATTATTATATAAATTTATGCTGTTTTGAGCTGAAACGGTTGCAAATTTTATAAGGATTTTATTTTTATTATAAGAAATTTACTTTAACTATGTAAAGAGTGACTATCACATGACCTCGATTACGCATACTATGACCAAGATGACCATGACACAAGCCAAGAATATATTCTAAATCAATAAGACAATGAGAGAAACGACCAGTGCTTGAAGTGAGGAGGCAGAGGACAATGGACATTCATAGTCAAAGAATGACTTTTACAGTGAAATTGCAGTGAACTTTCCCAAAAGCTATCTCGCGAACCATTGAATATTTTTCAATTCTGACTTCGATCTACCTAGGAAACCTATGATTTTTATGCTGAATAGCGGGGATAGTGAGGGAAGGTGTTTTCATTTCCTGGGCGGGCTCTCTCAGCCTATGAAAACACAGAACTGAGTGACATCAAATCTTCCCGGCCCTCGTTCGTGGTCATCCCGTGTCCAAAATAGCGCTTTGATGGCCTATTCGTGATTAGCGCCCAGTAATTAACAAGACTGGTTTGTTGGGCGAGAAATTTCGGAGAGCAGTTTTAAACTTTTCGAAAATGTCAAAAAGTATGCGTTTCGTATCGAAAAACGGTAAAAACCGATGGCAAATTTAGCATTTTTCATTAAAAATCATAAAATTACAATAATCTTCAAAATTCTTTGCTAATTTTTTATACATGAAAATCAATCATTTTTAGGCTTCAATTAACAAAGATTTATTAAATTATTATATAAATTTAAGCTGTTTGGAGCTGAAACGGTTGCAAATTTTATAAGGATTTTATTTTTATTATAAGAAATTTACTTTAACAATATAAGGAGTGGAGTGACTATCACATGACCTCGATTACGCATACTATGACCAAGATGACCATGACACAAGCCAAGAATATATTCTAAATCAATAAGACAATGAGAGAAACGACCAGTGCTTGAAGTGAGGAGGCAGAGGACAATGGACATTCATAGTCAAAGAATGACTTTTACAGTGAAATTGCAGTGAACTTTCCCAAAAGCTATCTCGCGAACCATTGAATATTTTTCAATTCTGACTTCGATCTACTTAGGAAACCTGTGATTTTAATGCTGAATAGCGGTGATAGTGAGGGAAGGGTGTTTCATTTCCTGGGCGGGCTCTCTCAGCCTATGAAAACACAGAATTGAGTGACATCAAATCTTCCCGGCCCTCGTTCGTGGTCATGCCTTGTCCAAAGTGGCGCTTTGATGGCGTATTCGTGATTAGCGCCCTGTAATTAACAAGACTGGTTTGTCGATAAATTTCGGAGAGGAGTTTTAAACTTTTCGAAAATGTCAAAAAGTATGCGTTTCGTATCGAAAAACGGTAAAAACCGATGCCAAATTTAGCATTTTTTCATTAAAAAATCGTAAAATTACAATAATCTTCAAAATTCTTTGCTATTATTTTATCTACTATTTTTTTCCTAAATGTGAGTTAACTACAAATAGTCTGGAGTTGCTAACTTCGTGGTATGATTCTTACTGACCTTTATTCAAGAAGATCTTTTTCCCTTCTTTGACGTAATGGGGGATTTGTCTTTCATGCTGCCATTTAGTTATTTTTCGACAAACCATTTCTCGTATTTTCTATTACTTGTTCAAGATTTTCCCATCAGACCCATCTGGACCCATTGCTTTATTGAAGTTGCATTCATGTATACTTTGTTCGACGTCTCTTTCGTCTCAAGATCTCTTAATTTCTTTTTGGTCAAACATAGTTATGTTTTTGTTTATCTCCATTGATCCTTTGTGTTCTCTTTTGTCTTTTTATAATTAGGTGTAAAACTCTACGATTTGTATTCTTGTATTTTCCTTGCTTCAATTTTTAGTCTTTAATCTTCAATCCTTTAATCGGTTGTGAATCCTTCTAAATCTTCTTTAATCTCTTCACCATATAGAAGAGATCTTTTAGATTGTTTTGTCCAAGCATTACTCTAAGTCGTAGACTACTTCTGTCAATTCGATCATTAGTACTTAGAATTTATATGATTAATATTATTTCCATTTTTAATTAATTAAAGTTATTATATTAATAAGTATACTTACTATCCTATTCTCTTATAATATCTTCAATTTTATACTATATATATATATCTTCTTTTTCATTTCCTTAAGCTTATATTAGGTCTTTAATCCGCAAATTGTTTACAGCACTAGATCTTGGCGCAAATTGTTTTTACATCTTAGAAATCTGTATATATCCATACTTTTATTTACCTATATTAAGTCATATAAGTTTAGGTGTTACAAGGTTTCGTTATATAGCAGCGCTATCTGACCAGATGCGCACAGCTTTCTGCCATGAGCCAATAACTATTCCTATTAAGAAATGGTTTTAAAAATAATCATATGGAATATGTTGGCCTGGTTTGATCCTTTGTTTCTTATAACCACTTATGTGGTTGAAAGAACCAATTTATATTTTACTTATTTTTCTAATTTGTCATCTTATAATAATTTTATATCAGAATAAATAAGTCCTTTAATGAAAATACTCTCCCTTCTTTGATGAATGTTTTCCAAAATTACTTTCTGATGTCCGTTTTTCGAATCGTCCTTTCTTTGTCTGTAAATAAAAGGTAATACTCTTGGTAATTTATTCTCAGGTTCACTTAAATTTGTTTGTGATCAGTTAGTCTTAGTTGAAATGTTTCTCAATTAATAGTCTCTGCATTTTTAAAAATCTGGTCAAGTTAGTTTCCATTAGTATGAGTTTCCACTCTTTTCGGAATAGATTCTTCTAACCCTTCTTTGTATAATCATTACCCCAAGTCTTTAATATGAAAGTTAAGGTCTCCCATCACAATTATTCTCTGTTTCTGGCATTTCTACTTCAAAGATTTAATCATGAAAATCAGTCTGTTTTGTAATTCTTTGCTTCTTTGTTCTTGTAAGGAGGTATATATACTGTTATTATGTGGAGTGGGAATCCCTCACGTACAAGATGTTCTGTGCTATAAATTACTTTAGAGTTTTTTAATTGATTTCATTTCATACTTTCTTATGTTTAAATCTAACAATCCGCAATTCATTGCTCTTTGACTTAAAAGTGAAGTATGAATGAATAATCAACAATTTAATTTATAATATATAGTTAATGTACAGTGATATAGTCTTGAATTACATCATCATTATCATCATCATCATCATCATCCTCATTATCATCATCATCATCATTATCCTCATCATCATAATCATCATCATTATCATCATCATCATTATCATCATATCTCGATCAAATCTCGAGATCGGAGCTTATTAAATACTTTATCATAATATTATCAGAAGTAGTATATCTCAAGATCAAGTTGTAGCAAACTAGGTCGCATCTTGATTTAAGACTGATATTCTGAGCATCGCTGAGAAGGTCAAGCCTCTTTTATAATCGTTGATTTTTAATAATTCTGAGATTTTAATATTAATTAATAGGTCTGAGCTATTATTTATAGAGGCTTGACCTTCTCAGCGATGCTCAGAATATCAGTCTTAAATCAACATGCGACCTAGTTTGCTACAACTTGATCTTGAGATATACTGCTTCTGATAATATTATGATAAAGTATTTAATGAGCTCCGATCTCGAGATATGATAATGATGATAATGATGATTATGATGTTGATTATGATGATGATGATGAGAAAAATGAGGTAATTTAATACTATATCACTGTATACATTATAAATTAAATTGTTGATTATTCATTCATACTTAATCTCAAATCCTTTAATTCGCTTTATGCTATATTCTTGTTGTTGATTCCAATCAGTCTTTGTAGTCTTGTTTCTACAAAGCTTATAAAATTAGGGCTTTTGCCTTCGATTTTTTTCATCAGTTGTTCTTGGTTGAGTTTTGAGTTCAGTCCTCTGGCATTTTACAGCCATAACATCATTTCTACAGTCTTAATAATCCCTCGCCTTTTGTTACTTATGATTTGTTCTCTCCTCTTGGTTCGTTATTTTCCTGCGAATCTTTCATTTCTTCTCTCCCATCATTCAACTTTTCTAGCTGGTTAATTAAATTCAAGCTGTCGGCTATTGTCAATCTTGACCGAAAATTTGTTTATAATTTTCCAATTATTATATTATAACTAGTCATTCTGGTTTTGAAATGTAGAATTTCACGATTTAGATTTTGAATTTTCAAAGCACTTTCCAATGTTTACTATTAAGATGGTTTCTTTCTTTGACAACTATTTTGCAAGCAGGTAGGTTGTTTCCACCTTCCATTGATTATTTAATTTTCTGGCTCCATTTTTCCAGCCTCTTTAATTGTTCAAGATTTCACTTTCTTAAAATTAAATCATTTTATATTTTAATAGTCTTATTTAAAATATCAAAGAAACGCCTGATTAAAAGTATATTAATAGAATTGTATAAACAAAGAACTGATTTTGCAGATTTTATAACAAATGATTTAAAAATGATAGCACTATATTACTCTAAAGATTATTTCTTCTACTAAAATTTATAAATTATAGAAGTTTTTAAGGATAATAAAAAGCTAATTAATAAAAAGTTAAAGTCAAATAATACATTGTTTGATATACACAATGAATACTATTGGAGAATATCTAGTGGGATACTGATTGAAAGAATTTAAAATCTAAAATTTGTAAGAATCCAATCTGAATTTATGCTTCAAAATTAAATTATAGCAACTGATTAAACTCATAATAAAATCCTAGTTTGAAAAATGACGAGAAATTATTTGATTATAACCATTAATAATAAACTTTTTGAAAAAAGGACGATGCATTTTTACATAAAATTAAAGAAAACTCTATAAGAATAACTTTTGAAAGAATCAAATGGAAGGATACAATAATTTAAATCCAAAACCAATTAAATTAACTTATTTATTTATATGATTAATTATAATTTGCAAAGGATCAAAGAGTAAAGAAGTACTTATTGCTTTTTATGGATTTATTCTATAACTCTACTAGTTGCAATAATCGGAATTCTTTTGTAAGATGCTTTAAGTAGTGTCTAATCGTTCTAAATGATTTAGACATATTCGTAATACCTGGAGTTGTATATGAAATTCTACCTGAAGCATTGCTCAACCAAAGTGGACATAAATGTGATCTGCCGATTTAATTTGTTCAACATTTTATTCTCTTTGTTCACTGGAGTGATTTGCTGCTTGAAGTTGGCTAAAAGTATAAATGCCGGGGTATTTATATAGTATAACATTGGATTCTTTGGATTTAATTTCTTTTTATTGATAAGTGCTCATATAAGCATTTCTGTTCATTATAAGATAAATAAAATTGTTAAACTAGAATTATCTGTTTGCAAGCTAACCTGTGGGAATGAAACATTGATAAGTAGGAGATAGTGATAGAGAAAACTATGGAAGCTACTATTTGTTAAGCAATGAAAGATTCTAGAGATAAAGGAAGCATAAGTAATACATAAGGTCTAAAATCCCAGCAGCCATTGGAAATCATTCCAAACATCAATGCTTTAGCAACATTCAAAGCTATTGACTGTATAAGTTTTAAGGGTTACTATTATTAAAATACAATTGATTTGGGAAATTTGAAAATTAATATTTAAATCAATTTAATAGTATGTGTAACAGCCATGTATTAGCGCAGCTTTTAATTCTTATTAGGCTTATAAAGATTTAATCAATTTGTAATTAAATAAAAGCAATTAAATTCAAAATGAACGGTAATTGGAATATGTACAATTTGAACTTGGCACATTTAATTATATTATTAAAAGTATTTAATATACAATGTACAGTTCGTACAATTATATATGACATTAACTGTTCAAAAAGGTAAGTATATTATCTATTATCATTATTCATTAATTATGCAGAAATAATAAATATGGCTAAGAGCACATGAGAGAAAGAAATATTCAAATCTTTGAAACAATTTCAATAATAAAGGCACTCTAGATAGTTATTAATAAAGCAAAACTAATGAACAGCCAACAGACATAGAAACTCCCGAAGATTAACGAGAAACACTTATTTGTGTTCCAAATTTACAACATAGACTGCATGCTGAGGTCCCATTCAATTATCAGCTGCTTTAATTATCAACAAACAAACTAAGCCACATCATGATATTTCACCAAAAATCAAAGTCGCTGAACTTGCTATCCATCCATCTCTAAAAAGATAAGGTAGGCTATCAAAAGGGTTCTTCACCAAGGACAAATGTAATGGTGGACGAGCTATCAATTTTCTCACTTAGGGGACTTCATCATCGGAAGAGTGCAGCTGAGATAACTGCTTGTAGATCTAGTAGAGCTTGTTGCTTGAGATGCTCAACATTTCCACGACTTTATAGATCACGCAAGATCAACTGCCAAATAGTAAGACAACAGTCAGATGTCGAATAGGGATTCTTCAGGCAGTAGCCTATGAGATGAGATGGTTGAAATGTTTCGAGCCGGCCAAGCAAATAGTGTTGGAGACATCTATTAAAACTATCATCACATGCCAGACATCAGGGATCAATAATCAAGAAGAAGATTATTCTCAAAACAGCTCTCGAATTCAAAAGGGGTCTAGAAAAGGCAAGTAAAATTTAACCGACCAAGTTGCAACATCTGATGAATTATCGTTAAGAGGCACAAGTGAAGGAACCCAAATTCCCAAAGCTCACAGATCAAGATCTGCACGAATGCAAGTACTTTGATGCGGTGGACAAGATGTATCGAGTGCTCTTCAGGAAATGCCACGCAAAAGTCATCGTGATCTGGTTCTATGGGGAGTCAAACACAGGGAAGAGCACTCCCAGGAAATTTGTGGATAAAATTGTCGGATGAAAAGAGTGGAAGATCGTGAACTCCTAATACTGCGCCGAGGCCACCAAGATGCAAGCTGAATCATACCTGATGATCATGGATGAAGTCAATCTGAACGCGCTATTCCATCAAGACATTTTCTAGAACATCAAGGTTTTCTTCTAGGGTGATGTCTTCATGTATACATTCAAGGAATTCAATGCAGAAATCAGTTACAAAGGGGTCCAAGTACTAGTGATCTCCAACTAAGATCACTTTAGTAGAATACCCTCTATTGAATAGAAGTCATTTTAGACGAGAATACTGTTTCAGAATTCACTAATAGCATGATAAACATGGCTGAGGAATTTCCATTTTGGGAGGAGGGCCTAGCCAAATACTTCTTTGACAGATTGGTTAGAGATGGCGAGATAGACCTTGAGTCGATTAAAACAGATGATACTGCAGTTATGGATGAAGGAAAGGATAGAGATAAAGATAAGAAAGTGAGGGAGCTAAAGTGAGAGAGGAAGCAAAGATATTCATTTATTACAAATCAAACGTCTAAACTTTTCTGCATAATTAATGAATAATGATAATAAATAATAACTTACCTTTTTGAACAGTTAATGTCATATATGATTGTACGAACTGTACATTGTATATTAAATGCTTTTAATAATATAATTAAATGTGCCAAGTTCAAATTGTACATATTCCAATTACCGTTCATTTTGAATTTAATTGCTTTTATTTAATTACAAATTGATTAAATCTTTATAAGCCTAATAAGAATTAAAAGCTGCGCTAATACATGGCTGTTACACATACTATTAAATTGATTTAAATATTTATTTTTCAAATTTCCCAAAGCAATTGTATTTTAATAATATTATTGAAATTGACTCATAATCCCAAGGTTCAAAGAAATTAACTTCTCTTTTACTTAAAACCCTTAATCTGGCTACTGCTTACGTAAAATATGGCAACTCAGATAAAACCGGAGCTTTCTAAAAGAACTTTATTTGGATAATGGGTAAATTAGTAAATGGAAGCTTCGCTCAAACATTTGAAGATATCAATGTAGTATCAGTAGTTCATCAATAAAATCACTGATCTCTACATTTGAAAGAATTTTTAGAATCTAAAAAAAGGTGAATCAGTTAGCTCTTCATTTCAGCTGACTTGGATAATCTGTATAGATTCTGCGGAATGGCAATCTCAAAAATACTGCATCACCACTGACAAGTGATCAAATCTACTTATCACATTACATTATAAATTTTTATAGGTCTACTGGAGACCACGATGCTGTAATTCAACCAATTTATTCAAGACTTGCTCGTCAAATTTCCAGTGGTAAATAGAAAATCCCTGCCCTTATCTCATACTACGTTTATAACTCCACTTAATTCAGTTAAAGTAGACAGAGGTGGAATTTAATGACACTCTGGGAAAATATCAATAATTTTAAAGTTCAGACAATAATTGCAGGATTACCAACTTTGCCTCATAAATACAAGTCTTTTCATCTTGGTGATTAAGAGAAAAGCTTAGTTCCAGAGGAATATATCAGGAGAAATCTTCACTAATGTTAACGAAATCGATACCATTCAAAAAACTAGAGCGTTAAGAGCATCTTTATCTTGAAACTGGCACACAATTGGCAACCAGGTTGAACACACTCCATTTTTATGGACGATGCGTTCTACTACCGCAGCAGCAACTCAAATGGTACAAATTAACTGTTTTACCTCTTGATTCTAATATTGAGCCCCTTTCATTGAGTAAAAATTGTATTATGTTTTTGGCAATAGTATTTTTTAATATATTCCAAATTAAATAATTAAAATCGTACTCTAACCCAAACGATGATTAAATTTGAGTTAGAGTGCAGAGTAAATTAGAAAATAAATATAAATATATAATCACACATAAATTTGGCATTTTGTTTATTACAAAACGACATTAGGATTTAATTAATAAATAAATATTTTTCATATTACAATAATTATTCTATACAATATAAGTAATTTTTAAAACTAATCAATTAAAAAGTTAAATATATTATTTTAGATGATATAAAATATATTAATTTAATCTTAATGTCGTTAATAATAAACGACATGGCATATTTATAAGTTCTTATATATTTATATTTATTTTCTAAGTAATTCCGCACTCTAGCTCAAATTTTATCAAATTATTTGATTAGTAATATATTGATGTAAATGTATAATTGATTTGGGGAAATCAAAATACCAAATATAATCAATTTAACTGTAGGCGTAACAGCCACTGATTTGCGAAGCATTTAATCGTAATTTGATTTGAGTTTAATGTTCTTAGTGGCAGTTTAATCTTAAAAGTTTAGTGATCTAATTTAAAAAAAGTGGAAAGTTATTTTTGTACCATTGGTACATTAGCTCACGAATTCCTCTCATTGGTGCTCTATAAACATTGCAGCCTTGGAATGTACCAATCTAAAACGGTACAATATATTAGGGCGTACTGATCTCATTCAGATGTACCAATGTACCAATTGGACATTGAAAAGTTTTTGTTTTTTTTTTATCGGTACAATGTAAAAAGTGGTACATTAAATTATTAGAGCAATTAATTAGATAAGGTACGTTCATTAGTTATCGTTATCCTCGCGATCATGCGTCTTATCTGCCGTGTCTTCAGCGTCCTGATTGGCTTCTGTCATCTTCACATCCTGCTTTCTGCCCTCAACGACCCCGTCTTCCTGCAATCTCTTCCTAAAGTACTTGGCCAACTGTATTGTGGTGAATGGAAAATGTCTTCGACCCATCCCTGTTCAACTCGTGTAGATGCATGTTCACCAGCTTGATTCGTGTGTAGAATGCCTCCCTGTCCGCGCTCTCCATTTTCTCGAATGGGGTAGTGTTTGATGTGATGATAATCTGGCAACCCACAAATTTCATCTCGTTGGCTTGATACTTTACGCTTATCGGGTAGCCTTCCCCCTCCAGGAATAGCTTCATCGTGGCAATGTTTTCGCTTACTAAAGAAGTGCTTGGGGTTGATTTCATTCATGATCACAAG
>ARYC01012787.1:0-12824 GCA_000711775.1 Oxytricha trifallax | reverse complement strand
CCCCAAAACCCCATTTAATATAAGTATCAAAACCCCAAAACCCCGAGTTATACCCTCCCCAAAACCCCATTTAAAGTATATATCAAAACCCCAAAACCCCAAAACCCCATAAAAAAGCCACGAGGGAAAAATCGACTTTATCCCCTCCGCAAAACCCCATTTAATATATAACAAAACCCCAAAACCCACCTGTAAGCAAAAGAAAACCCTCCTGTAAGCCAAAGAAAACCCACCTGTAAGCCAAAGAAAACCCATCTCTAAGCCAAAGAAAACCCACCTGTAAGACAAAGAAAACCCCCCTCTAAGCCAAAGAAAACCCACCTGTAAGCCAAAGAAAACCCACCTGTAAGCCAAAGAAAACCCACCTGTCAGTCAAAGAAAACCCACCTGTAAGCCAAAGATAACCCACCTGTCAGCCAAAGAAAACCCACCTGTAAGCCAAAGAAAACCCACCTGTAAGCCAAAGAAAACCCACCTGTAAGCCAAAGAAAACCCACCTGTAAGCCAACGAAAACCCACCTGTAAGCCAACGAAAACCCACCTGTAAGCCAACGAAAACCCACCTGTCAGCCAAAGAAAACCCACCTGTAAGCCAAAGAAAACCCACCTGTAAGCAAGAAAACCCACCTGTAAGCCAAAGAAAACCCACCTGTAAGCCAAAGAAAACCTACTTGCTCTCTATAAAATATATAAATATATTAATAATAAATATTATTTTTTTCCAAATCCTCTAGGCACAGAGGCACAGAAATTATATATATTTTAATTTATTACTAATATATATATATAAATATTATTATTTTATCTATAATTATTAAAAACATAAAGATTTTAGATGGTTACAATTAATTAGTTTTTTATTATTATTAAATTATGTCTAATTATATTATATGATAGATTCTAATTATTAAATTATTATTATATATATTCTCATTTATGTTTTAATTATTAAATTAATTATCTATATATACACATAAATAATTAACCAATCAAAATATTGTGTTTTTTATAAATTCTAATATATTAAATATTTAAATAAAAATTTGTTAATCAAATATTATTATATAAAATGGACATATGATAGATGATTTTTGTGAAGATTAGAATTAAATTAGGCCTTATATATTGGTAAAGGAAATGCACATAGGAGTAGCTAGAATGGTGGACTCTGTTAGATTACGGAAGGCGGGAGGTGGGTGTGTAACCTCTTTGGGCGCCGTACATCTACTAGGGGTGATTTCGATGCGATGGGAAAGAATTAAATCTTTGCGATTTTTCTGGGCCCACCTCTTGCAAAGTACGAACTACTTTTATGCAAGAGAAAACCCTGCTCAAAACCTAATTTTAAATGTGATATGAATGACTAAATTAATATTCTCCATCACCGACAGATCATAAAAATAATAGTAAAATTTGTTGGCGACCATCACCGACAGATCATGTATATAAAAGAATAAGTTGTTGGCGACCTTCACCGACAGATCATGTATATAAAATAGTAAGTTGTTGGTGTCTATCACCGACAGATCACGTCTTTATAATAATAAGATGTAGGTGTCCTTCACCTACAAATAAAAACTAGAATACAAAAGTAGTGTAATTCTAACATAAACAGTCTAAGTTTATATTTTATATATCCACATAAAGGTAATATTTCATAAATAAATAAAACATTAAATTATTTTATTTTTCATAAGCTATTATTTATAATAAAAATTATTATATGAATAATTAAATTTTATTATTTATTATAAATTTAAATATTTAAAATTTGAATATTTAAGTTTTTGAATATTTAAAAATGTATATTTAAGAAAATAAATTAATATAATTAATAAATTAAAAAATAAATCAAATCTTAATGGTCAAGAGAATATATTGGACTTGCCTACTTTGCACCAGATGCATCAGAAACGAAAGAAGAAAACAACATTTTTGTGTAGAGAACAATGAAATTGGGAAGAAATATGGACTTTCAATATTTAGTAACAAGCAAAATACCTTTAATGAAGATGGCAGAATACAAACGCAAGACAAGGATGGTGCAGATATATTTAGCAAAAAATGGAATAAAGACTTATAAGAACATGATCCTGAATACTACAAGGAAATATTAGAAGAGATTCAATAAAATTATCAAGAATTTTAATGATACAAAAAATAAAATAAAACAAAATAAATTAAAAAACTTAAAAAATGAAATATTTAATTTTTATAAAAATTTTAAATTAACATTATTTTTCAATCTATTTATTAGTTATATTTATTAATATAAAAAAAGAGGTAAGCAATAATATACTAAATATATAAGTATTCCTTTATTAGATTAAATATAAATATACAATGTGTTGTGTAGATCATGCTAATATATTCAGGAATTTTTAGATTATCCTATTTTATACTACACCAACAGATGAGCTTAATATACTTTATTAGTTGTTGGTGAGACTCATGACTCATCGACAGATGAGGCTAATATAATATATAAGTTGTTGGTGAGACTAATTACTCATCGACAGATGAGGCTAATATAATATATAAGTTGTTGGTGAGACTAATTACTCATCGACAGATGAGGCTAATATAATATATAAGTGGTTGGTGAGAATCATCGACAGTACATAGACAGATGAGGCTACTATAATATATAAGGTGTTGGTGAGACAAATTACTCATCGACAGATGAGGCTAATATAATATATAAGGTGTTGGTGAGACTAATGACTCATCGACAGATGAGGCTAATATAATATATAAGTTGTTGGTGAGGCTGATCGACAGTACATAGACAGATGAGGCTACTATAATATATAAGTTGTTGGTGAGGCTGATGACTCATCGACAGATGAGGCTACTATAATATATAAGTTGTTGGTGAGAATCATCGACAGTACATCGACATATGAGGCTACTATATTATATTCGGTGTTGGTGAGACTTATGACTCATCGACACATGAGGCTACTATATTATATTCGGTGTTGGTGAGACTCATCGACAGTACATAGACGATGAGGCTAATATAATATATAAGTTGTTGGTGAGACTCATCGACAGTACATAGACAGATGAGGCTCTATAATATATAAGTTGTTGGTTAGAATCATCTACTCATCGACAGATTAGCCTACTATAATATATAAGGTGTTGGTGAGACTAATGCCTCATCGACATTACATAGACAGTTGGTGTCCTCATCGACAATACATATACAAATGAGGCTAATATAATATCTAAGTTGTCGGTGAGACTAATGACTCATCGACAATACATAGACAGTTGATGTGCCTCATCGACAATATATCGACAGATAAGGATAATATAATATCTAAGTTGTCGGTGACCATAACATACTATATATAAACAGATAAGCCTAAACACATTATACATGTTACAAAATATAAATTAAATATAAATTATTTATTTATTAATTATGTATAAAAATATATTTATATATATTCATATTAAATTTGATTAAAATAATTATAAAGTTATATATTTTAAAAAGTCTTTAATATAAAAATAAGTACATAATGGTATAAAGAGTCATTATTAAATTTAAATTAATATAATTATTTTATTAGAATTAATATTAAAATTATAAATAAATATATTTTTATGTATGAAGTCATGTTTATATTAAAAAAAACTAGTTATCTGGTTTTGAGGAGTAATTATTATATTTAAAATATATATATTATTATATAGAAAATTATTTAGAAATTATAAATTATTGTTAAAAGTTAAAATATATTTTTATAAATTTTAAATATTTATTTATTTAATGGTAAAAAATATGTATTTAAACAATCAATATATATATTATTATTTAAAATATTTAAAAAAAACTATTACTCAGCAATGGGTTAAAACTATTACTCAGCAATGGGTTAAAACTATTACTCAGCAATGGGTTACAACTAGATCAATGAGTGAGGAGACATTTAAAGGAGGAGACAATACTGAGGACACATTGGAAAGCATCATAATAAGACTACTATACATATCATAAGGTAAGATTTTTATTTTTTATTAATTTTTATTTTAGAAAATTTTCTCCACCTCCTCACTACCATGCTAAACCTACTTACGTAATTTTTAAATCTTTATATTTTAATTTTCTTAATTTTTTTTAGTGTGTGTGTTACCTCTCTCGCCGGATTTCCCGAGCAGACTATTACTCAGCAATGGGTTAAAACTATTACTCAGCAATGGGTTAAAAACTATTACTCAGCAATGGGTTACCACTATTACTCAGCAATGGGTTAAAACTATACTCAGCAATGGGTTAAAAAAAGTCTCGGGGAAAATGAAGGCAGGAAAGCAAAAACTCAACGTCCGCGCCGTGCTTTCTGGAAACATAGTATTTAATACTATGGCTAATGAGTTTACAGGAGGGTAAATGCTGCCCAAATTTTTATTGCCATTTTATAATGTGAGTAAAACAATATAAAAGTTATTAAATTGCTTCACCAACAACACATGAACAATTCAACCTAATATAATATTAAACATGTTGGTGTGCAAACAAATATACAATAAAATATTTTATGGAATATAAAATTTATAATATTTTATATATTTTAAAATATATAATTATTTCTAGTTAATATATTTACAGGAGGGTAAATGCTGCCAAAATTATAAAACTATATATATTATTACATCATCCATTTATAAATTAATTTTATTACTAAAAAATAATTTTTTTAATACTAATATTATATTTTATATTTATGTATAAGTTTTGAAGAAGGACTATAACATTGCATAGACAGATGAGGATAATATTATATACAATATTTTGGATTACTACACGAACGATACATCGACAGATTAGACAAATAAAATGTAAAAGTTGTTGGTGAAACAAAGAAACATCACATCGACAAATTAGACAAAAATAATGTACAAGTTGTCGATGAAGCAGACGGAATATACATCTAAAAAATAAAAAAATTTATGTAAAGTAAGTTTATTATAAAAATTTAATAAAATTATTATTTTTTTTTTTAGATTTATTTTTATAAATTACTTATATATATATATATAAATTTTATTATATTTTATTAATAGATTCTACATATATTACATGCTTTCCAAAATACATACAATTTTAAAAATAAAAACAAAAAATTAATAAATAATTTTTTACCATTATGATAATTAAATATAATAATATACAATATACAATAAAATTTTATATTATTTCAGTATTAATATTATAAAAATAGTTAAAAAACTAATTTAATTTTATTAATTTTTTTTTTAATTTTTTGCAAATATTTTTAAATATTAATTATAAAATATTTTGTTCCTCCAAAGATTTTTGCTTCTATTAAAATAAATATTTGAATTAAATATTAAATTAATATTATAAATAAAATAAATATAAAATTAAATTATAATAATAAAAATAATAAATTAAAAAAAATCAAGATGAGAAAGAAACCAAGCCAAGATTAATCTGAAGATAAGAGAAAGACAAGTGATGCAAATATCTAATCAGGTGTTAGCCATCATGACATATCGGACTCTTCTAATGAGCCTTCTCAGTAACAAGAACAAGAACAACCAATGCAGATAGATACATCAACAAACAATAAACAACAAGAACAATTAATGCAGATAGATACATCAACACATAATCAACATCAAGAATAACCTATGCAGATAGATACATATACCAGCAATCAATCACAAAACTATGATCAATAAAACTAATAACACAATGATTAAAATAGACAGGACTATATTTCAGAAACATCAAGTGTCACAGAAGTGCTATTTTTTCAAAATATTGTTGAAAATAAAGACATTAACTAAATTATCAAATACATTAGAAAAGTTTTTGAATAACATTTAGATTTCATATTGGACCAACAAATGTATGAATAAGCAATCTAAAATTATGATTAAAATCTAAAATTGCAATCAAATAAAGATAGAAGTTATGCTAAGAATATATAAGATTACGACAAACACTTTAACAACTATAAATAAGACAAAAATTTCAATGATAGTTGCTTAGAATTATATGTGAAGTCTTCAATGACTAATATTTTCTTGAATCAAGTAAAGAAGAAAACAACTTAGTATATTATTACAAACTGTAAATCTAAGTTTAATTTATCAGACAGATAAATTGAACTTTTTATTCAAAGACTAACATTAGAAGAATCAATAATTAGATATAGTATTTTCCTATGTGAAAATAACAATAAAAATCTAACAAAAAATGAATTAACATGTTTTTTAAATGGAGTAGCTTTGAGACTTAAGGACTTTTAAAACGCATAAAAACTAATGAAGGAATGTGGTTGGATTAATAAAATAAATTTATACTAATAAAATAAAACAGCTTTCATAAAATTAGAAAAAGTAACAGCAGAGATATGGAAATATGAATAAATAAGAAGAACTACAAAGGACAAGATTATAGAACATCTACGCCTAACAGATGAACACATGTTTTATTTTGAGGGATCGAAATTTGCAAGACAATAATAACTCAGAATGAATAGAAATTTAGAAAAAATATGTTAAGATAAGATATGTGGACAATGCGGAAAAAGATTAGAAATGTTTAATGACATGAAACAAGACTTCTACATAAAAATAGAAAGAGATAAACCTTGTAGAGCAGAAATATATTTCAGTGAATTTATTGATAAATTAGTGTTTAGAGACATAGACGAGTTACCATCTTTTAGAGAATTAAGAGTTTGTTACTGGTGTTATAAGAATGTAATTCAAGAAAATATAAGAGAAAGAAAAACATCATAGCCTAGTGAGTTAAAACTAATTAAAAAAGCAGTTGAAGAAGTAAATATTAGACTTGGACACGTTTACAACATGATAATGAATGAATCAAAGATATCTTATCATCACTTGAAAGGAGACACTGGTTACTAGCTTTACAATAATAGTTTAGGAATTTTCAGTAAAGAGTTCTTAAAGAACAAGAATTGGTGGGTAAATTTTAATCATTAATAAGAACAAAGAATATGTGCAGCATTAAAATGGCTTAAGGAAAATAACCACTTATATAAAGAGTACTATGCACTTTACGAAGTATTTAGATTAGTAGGAAGAAATAGAGTAGTTAAAGGTCTATTAGATAAATAAGATGAAAGATATGAAATTTACCCAGATTTAGATGAAAACAATATAGTCGTATTTGACAGAGAAAGTATCAAAAAGGATTTAGGAGATGCAGAAGTATATATCATTCCAAAGAATTTCAATGAAGTATATTCTGATATTAAATAAGTATTGGATTTAAATGATCTACAAGCATTCGATGTATTCAAAAGAAATGTAGATTAGGAATTATTAGATAAATTAAGTAACAATGATATAAACTAAAAAGTAAAGGATAATGTAAAAGAATTTCAGAAAAATGCAGTATATTATGGAAATGAATATATGGAAGAAATGCTATTTCCAACATTGTTCCCTGAAGGATTTGGTGGATACAATAGTTCATATATTAGATAAGGTAAAATGACAGTTACAAGGTATTGTAATATGAAAATACTTAGCATAAGAAAAGAATATGGAAAGCATATACCATATATATTCTTTTTGTTTGATAGAAAAAGAAAGGAATAAATGATAAGCGAAACAAGAGGTATTAAATCAGCAGTTCCAGGTCAACATAAAGATAAACTTACAGTAGGAGACATAACAAAGCAGATTAATGAAAGAGAAAGAACAAATTATTGGGCAAGTTAACTTACACACAATTTTATAGGATCACCTTAGTACTTTATTGCATAAGGATTTGACTTAGATGCAATGTTAATATATGGCTAAAAGAAATATGGAAAAAAATGTCCTGAACTACTATATACCTTAACTCATGATGAAAAATGTACTTACCTTTAGTAAATGAAAGAATAAGGACGATTAATGAATGATGCTTTACTTACGTGTTGCAGTTTCAACACAAAAGCAAGACATGTGATGAAAGCATTTATTGGTAACAAATCTAATCAAGGTATATTTGGAAGAGCAGTGATGTAGTTCAGAAGAATAGAGTTTTAGAGACGTGGGCCACCACACATGCATGTACTAGTATGGTTAGATGAAGAAGGAACAAGAAAATTAGAGGAAGGATATTTAGTATAAGCAGTAGTACCTTAAGTTGACTTAGAACTAAAAGATAAGATATTAAAAAACTATATACATACTTGTTCTGATAGATGCTTAGATTAAAAAGGTAAATGCAAGAAAGGTTATCCATAACCTTTATCAGAGACAGATTGTATTACAGAAGATAGGTATTTGTACAGAAGATTAACAGAACAAGATAGATGGGTTATTCCTTATAATCCTTAAATTGTAAAGATGACAGATATGAACATCAATGTACTAAGATGTACAGAAGGATAAGTATTAGCTTACTTAACTAAGTATGTCACGAAGTCAGAACCAGGTCTTGATATTAAACTTAATGTAAACTTTGAGAAGGAATAACAAGCTTAAGTTATCAAGTTTTTAAAGACAAATACTATAAGTTCATGTGAAGCAATATACCATATTTTAGGATTAAGTCTTGTCGAAAAGAAACCACAGGTAATCAATGTATATACAACAGAACCAAGCAAGAGAATGAGAATACTAAAAGATGATAAAGTATTAAAGGAAATGGATAAAGAAGATACTAATATTTATGAAGATGGACCAATAGAACATTATCTTGATAGACCAGTTTAATATGAAAATCTAACTTACTTCGATTTTAGAGAATTTTATGATTACAGACTTAAGGAGTCAAAAATCCCACCAACTATAAAAAATTAGAGAAATTATGTTAAGAGTAGTATACCAGGATGCAATAAATGGTATTTCAAAAGGACTGCAGAAGTTATATTATCTAAGAGGAAGGTATACTTGGATTAGGGAGAAACATACTACTATTAAAAATTCTTAGAGAAAGTACCTCATAGAAGAAACACAGAATTTTCACCAAACAACAAAGAAAAGACTTACTATGTAGAATGTATTTTAAGAGATATACTAGATGATGGTGAACCACTAACTAGTGAAGAAATAAGGGCTCAATTTATAGTTATGAATACAAACAAAATAAGATTACATGGTATTTTAATGGATTTACTCAGAGATAATAACACCTTGATAACATAAAAGATAACTTTACAATCACATTTGTAGGTTTTGAACGATATATTACAAGAAGATAAATTAGATGTATAATAAATAGAAGAAGAAATACAAAAATTGGATAAGAAACCTTAATAAATTGTTGATTTCTTATAAGAATACAAAGAAGGCAAAGATATCGAGAAATATTTCTTAAATACATATGCATTCAATCAAAAAATAGAACCAGTACTAAAAATATATTTCAAAACACTCATTGATGAATCAAATCCATTAGTAAAATTAGGTAATGATTAGAGAGATATACTAGGTAGAATACACAAAATAATAGAAGGACAAAAAGAACAATGTTTAATGTTTATAACAGGAGGAAGTGGATCAGGCAAGAGTTTCTTAATTAAACACTTACTAATATACTTTACATACTTGTTAAACAAAAAATGTGTATTGTCAGCTACTACAGGCAGAGCAGCAGCAAATATTGATGGAGTAACTTTACATTCATTATTTAGAGTAGATGAATCAATGAAAATCAAAAACTTCGACCCTTTATCTCAACTTTAAATTATGCTAAACAGTATTGAAGTGTTAATCATTGATGAAGTTTCTATGATGTCAGAATAGCTTTTTACAGTAATTAACAACTCTTTTTAAAAAGCATAACTAGATCCATTGCTGAGAACTAAGTTATTTGGAGGAAAACATATTATACTTGTTGGAGATTTGATGCAATTACCAGTAGTAGAAAAGAAAGTATAGTCTACACAAGATACAAACAAGTCATTTATTAATAGTTACCTTTTTAGTAATTTTACTTGGGTAGAATTAACATAGAACTTCAGATAAAATTAAGATAGTATATTCTTTAACATATTGAACAATATGAGGCTTTGTTAACTTACTAATTCAGACTATGCAACACTTGAAGGTATAAATCAATAAGGAAAACTTCAACTAAATTAATTTAACAAAGACAGTATAGTATTAGTTGCTAGAAATTCATAAAAAGATGCTATTAATAACTAGATAACAAGACTCAGATTTAATGAAGATGATGCTATTGAAATCTAAAGTATCAACTTTAAGTAGGAAAATAATGCAGTCTAACCAATTGATAATGAATAATTAGAAGTACTACTAGAAAATGAGAAGTTTGCACAAAAATTCAAATTACCTTTTAAAATAGTACTATTCAAAAAATAAAAGATAATGATAAATAGAAACATACAGATTCAACACAAAATAACAAATGGAACAATGGGAACAATTATTGAATTCGGGCCTAACAACAAGTATATTAAATTTCTTAACCATAGAATGAATGAAGTATAGATCATACCAATGCTATAAGAAGCAGTTATGTATTAAGGAACAAGATATGTTAGAAAATAATTCCCAGTATAGGTATCATATGCTAGCACAGTCCATAAAGTTCAAGGAGAAACACTTAATAAATAATGATCAAATGTGATCAAATGTTAATTGCTGGCCAATTTTATACAGCATTAAGTAGGGCATAAAGACTACAAGATGTGACACTCATCAATTTTACAAAACATTGTATTAACATGAGTGGTTATATGCTAGAAACATAATCAAAAAATTTACTAAGAAGTAAAGAAACACAAGAATAGCAAGAACAAACTGAATTAGCATTAAAAGACTTAGGATACTTATTAAATGAATATATCAAGAATATTCCAGATGAAACAATAAAGGATATACATAAGTTATTAGGTAAACTAGACTACAACAAGCTTTTATAATAAGACTTAGTAATTGATGATAACTATGAAGTTAAATAAGAAGATCCAGATATAGACTTTAATAATCTTCAAATTTTCTCAAGTTAAAGTAGTTAGATGAGTGGAATACAGTTACTATCTTAGCAAGTTCCAATTCAACCAATAGTTAATCCATTTGTTAGTAATACACAGCTTATCAACAATCCATTCATAATATAATAAAATATAACTACTTATCCATTTGCAAGATGGTACTAAAACTCTTGCCTACATGATTCACTAATGTACATATACTACTTTGGACTATATAATAAAGAACAAGATTTTATTAATGACAATGTCGATGACTGCCTAAGACCACTTTAAAGAACTTGTAGAGAACTAGACAAATTTGATAAAGACTAAGAATTTGATTATTGGGATTGGATTGGTGATATACACCATACTAACTGTCAAAGATAGAAAAAAGCAATTCAGCCTTTAAGACATGGATTAGGAAGAGCACTATGTAATATAGACAACCTCAGAGATTTCTTTGAAGCTTCAGAACATTTCTAAATGACATTTAATGTCAATGAATCATGCATGTGTAGTCATAATGCAAACAAATAAATATAGTAGTGGTTCATAGAGGTTGAATTATCAGATCAGCCTAACTTGCAAGACAAAATTTAGGAATCACTAACAAAGATTGACTAGTATTGTAATATCTGTTTACATAATTTAATGACTGTCTAAAAGACTTTAGTATTAGCACCAGAATTTATGATTGTTCACATTGGATCAAACACTGCCATGGAATTGAACTTAGATATGAATTTAGTATTTGATTTAGAGAACAACAACTCTCAAGCACATTATGAACTTATTGGCATAATTTATTATAGCAGATTTGGTAATCCCACTGTTGCTGCAAATCATTTTGTTGCAAAACTTAAAGATGGTCTTCACAAAGATTAAACACAAATGAAAGGATGGTGGTATCATAATGGATGAATATTAATGCAAGAAATGTTGTGTTTGAAACAAATGATACAACAAGACTTAACATAGGTGCAAATCCATCTCTTGATACTATAATACCAAACATCCTCTTCTATAAGAGAGTATAATGAAAGCACTATATAACAAATAATATATAAAATATAAACACAAGAAACAGAAAATATCAAAAACAAAAAACAAAATAAAATTATATATAAATTTAATTAAGCTTGTGTTATTTAATTCTCTTAAATTTTAAAAAAAATAGTAAATAACATCTAAATAATTTTTAATATAAATGCTTTTATTTATTTCTAAAATAAACTAATATAATACATTTATTAAAATTTTTTAATTAGTTTATATACGAAATTATGAAGTACAAGCAAGAAACCATTTTTTTTATAAATGATCAATAATTTCAATTTATAGAATTTTATATATTTAAGAGATATAATAATAATCTATAAGTATTAAATATTAAGAATATCATGAGCAGAAAAAAAAGGTTAAATAAATTTTGTTAAATATATTTAATAATTTATAAATTAAAATCTAGAATAGACCAAGTAAATTTAACGTAAGGCAAAGGTAATATAATAGGTAGATAATATCACAATTTTGTATTAAAAAAGCTTAGTATTAAGCTAAATAAATGTAACATTCTGGTAAACAAATACATAAAACTAATTAGCATAAAGATATATTAAAAAAATGATAAACTTATACTCATGTCAACATAAGGACAAACTTAATATTATGTATTGTTGGAGTGACTCACCATAATCTATATGTTATTTTATAAGAACTTGTCGGTGTGACTCACCAGCAGAGGTAAGTAAAATAATAAGAACTTGTCGGTGTGACTCACCAGCAGAGGTAAGTTAAATAATAGGAACTTGTCGGTGTGACTCACCAGCAGAGTTAAGTTAAATAATATGAACTTGTCGGTGTGACACACCAGCA
>ARYC01012780.1:0-12205 GCA_000711775.1 Oxytricha trifallax | reverse complement strand
TCGCATTTAATTAATAACCCCAACCCCTAACAAATTCCCTACAAATCAAAGCACTTATAAACCTCATTAAGGGGTTTTGGGGTTTTGATTCATGGTTTGCCGTTTTTTGTTTTTTTTTCTGTACCTATTTTCTTGGTATGTCTTTATGCTTTAATTCAATCTAATCCAAGAAAAATATATACTTTATAATTTTATGAACAATATATTGAATATATTAAAAAATATTTATCTCCATTTCACTTAGATTTAGAGTTTAAATTTACTATTGATCTTGAAGCTTGCTTAGAATGAGTAGATATGATACTTCTGGGCCCTCCCTGACTCTTTTTAACAGACAGCGTATCCATATTATTTTCATTGAATCTAGGAACCTATGGATCAATGGTATTTTGCATGATTTGATTTTTCTTTTGAAGCAGTTATTACTGAAAAGTAAGCTTGCCCTGATTGTTAACAAAACTATTACCACCATATTTACCAGCTGTGTTTGACCTCTTTACCTGCTGTTTGCTTCTGGGAACATAGGAATAGGGGTTTAGGCCTGGCTTTAAACCCACTAGCGATTGCTTTCCAGCGGCGTTCAAAGATCGTTCTCTTAACAAGTCTTTCTTTGTAATTATTGCTCCTCCTGCATTAATAAAAATTATTATGGAAGAGAGTTTTAAAAAGCACAGATATTTAAAGCGAATCTAATTAGAATACAAAACTATAATTGTTGTTGAAAGCAGGTACTGACCCTGGCTAGTTGAGAGCCAAGTTAGTTTGAGATAATGGGTGATTAGTGAAACTTCTTCTGAAATCATTTGCTGTTCTATGACCTGAATTCAAAGTATTGCTGTAAGAATTGTTGTTAAGCAAATTATTGAGATAATTATAGTTAATAGAAGGTTAATGAATAGTGAATATAGCTTATAAATTCAATAATTGAAATGATAATTCATCTTTTTACAACAAGATATCCATTTTATACAACTTTTTTAAGAATACTTACTAGCTTAACATATCTTGATTGCCAACTCCCCCTTACGATGATGTAGGGAACCCTTAAGTCATTGAAAAATCTGACTATCGATCCATAAATCTAAAATTCATGTTTTAACATCAAATTCACTATGTATTTTTTATATTTCTTACTGACTAGAAGCTTTAAATTCCTGGGCAACTCTCTACTACCAAGCGAGATGATCAGCAAAGTAACTCATTTTAACTTTTTTTTTATATTTTATTTATAATCCCAAATACACAATTAAAATTAATTAAAAGCCCTGTAGCTTATATAGTTTTAATAATATTATATTAATTGCTGCATGTATTAAACATTCCCATTAAAATTATTAGTTCAAATGTAAACGTTAGCACTTTAAATTATATAATTATAATTAGGTAAATTTTATAAAATAAACAGCGTAGTCTAACTCTAATAATCTCATTTGAACAATACCTTAGACTCTTTACTTACAAAAATATAGTAAAATTAAACTTTAAAATGATGAATAAATATACAAATTCAAAGCCTATCACAGTCTAAAGCGACAATTCTAGATAAGCGAGTTAATAGCAATTATAAGCAAATTAAAAATAGCCATTATCATTGTAAATTAACACAGAGTAATCTAATAAGTCGACAATTCACAATATTGGCAGAGAAGATCAAATTGTAAATGCTGGTAGTAGTTCTGATTAAAGATAAACACCAAAGTCAGATAGAAAGCCAGAAATCAACATCAATTATCATAAGATTAGATAGTCAAGCAAAAATATATTTTACACCCATTTTAGCAAAAAGGTTACTATACATATTTCCTAATAATTTTATTAAAAACATGAAGTTTGAAACCACCAACCCATTTATAAACAAAGAAAATGAGAATAAACCTGGAGAGCTTGAAAATTAATCCCCAGAGAAGACTTAATAACATCATTATTTTACAGCCAGTTTTTAAAATAATAACAATTCATGCCTTCCTGACTGCAGTGGAAGCAAGGGAAAACAATATAGCAGTAACTTTCAAAATGAGCATGTTTGCGACGAGGATTGCCTGCACGAGGAAGAAGAATACTTAAGAAGGTCAATTACTAAAAGTGGGAGACACAGCCAAAAATGTTCAACTGGTCGATATTCATCGCCAGATAAAAGCCCTCATTAAATTACGTAAAATTTGAGAGTAACTTCTATGAGTAGAACTCCAAAAGAGACCAATAAATCCGCAAGTAAACATCCAATTAACTCATTGAATGCTAAGCTGATTAGTGCAAAGAACGACCAGAATCATTTTTCTGGCTTGACGCCTAACAAAAGTTAGAGCAATAATAATCAATCAACTAATCTAGGGATGGGTTTTCATACTACAAGCTCGAAGCAGCTGAATCTATCAAATAATTACACCCTTTCCTCCATGCAAGTAAATCCATTCGTTTAAGACGATTCTATTAATGAAGAGGATGGTATGGATGGGTCAACATTGCTGTATGGTTCGATTAAAAATAGCATGGGAAATATGAATTCAAATCCAAAGGCAAGAGTTGAAAGGAGTTTCATTTAGAGATAGACTCATTAAAGTAATAAACAATAAATGAATGTAACAACCAAATCAGTTGAAAGAAGTTAATCTAATAACAGTTCACAAAGAAATTCACCTAATAAGAATTTCAAAAGAGATAATTTGTATTAAGATAAGATTGAGAAGATTTAGAAGCTTAGTTTATAATTTTTTTACTATAAAGCTGCAGCAAAAAGTATTAAGAAAAACTTAAATAGAAAATACATCAGCCAAAAAGCAGCTTATGAACATAACTGAGAATAAATCTCAATCAAACACGCCAAGATTCGAAAAAACTAAACTTTAATCAAGACATTAAGATATTTAGGATGAAGACTTAATAGATACAGTCGATGATTATGTAGAGACCGACCCAGTAAATTAATTAGAGCATGAAATACAGGGCTAACCAGCAGGAAACTATTTCTCTTAAGAACAAAACTATATAAATTCGCATTACATAAGCGATTAGTAACAACTTCTACAGTTGAACAGTGAATAGCTCAATGAAAAAATGGGTTTAAAATTGAGGCAAAATTTTCAAACAGGTTAGAACTAATCTCTCTACTCAACCTAATCTGGTTTCTTTAACAAATAACAGGACGATCAATACTTAGGCACCCTAAACAACTTCGTGGATGCTAAAATTCAAACTTTGCATGTATTAATTCAAGAAAAAAGAAAGCTTCAGCTTATGATGGAAGAAAAGCAAAATTCCTTAAAAGTGTTAAAGCAGGACAGACTTAATTAGCTCAAGCAAGAAGAAATTAATAAGAAAGAACTCAATCTTTGCTAATAAAGACAAATAACACTCAAAGAGTAAAACAAAGACTTGGATCTACAGATAGAGCTAGTAAGCGAAAAAATCATTGAAAAATCTGAAGAGTACTAAACTTAATTCGGGGATCTAGAACATACACTTTGCAAGCAGAGAAAGACTTATCAAGAACTTGAAAGTTAGTATAATTTTGAAATCCATAAACACACTGAAATTAAGCTTCAACGAATCAAAGAAATAGAACACTTAAAAGAATGTAACAAAGAGGCAGATGGGATGTACAGGGAACTTCGAGGAGATACGGATCATAAGTCAACTGAAGAAAAGAATAGAGTTCAATTTATGAGAGATAAGGGCAATGATGTTCTAAAAGTTATTTAGGATGATAAAGTATACTCTGAGAAGTCTGTTTAAAAGGATAGAGATCGAAGCTAAAATAATATGCATAGGTTCAATAAAACTCCAAAAGGGAAATATTAAGATGGTTAATTAGAAATCACCCATCAATCTATTGTTTTTTATAGGAATAATTCATTTCACCAGTCTTAAGTTTCTTTCTAATAAATAGATATATTTTAATTTTATTGTTAAAGATGAGTTTAGAAGCACTTCATAAATAGGTTTAAGACAAGCACAAAAACAATAAATCTCTCAATAATTGTAAACATACATGCAATAGAAAGTTAATAAAAATAAGAACTATAACATAAGCTGCATATCTATCACACAGGCAAATGACTCTACTTTATACAACTAAAACGCGTCTATGAGTAATTTTAATCAGAGTAAAACTACCTTGAGAGATAAATCACCCAATTTCTATTAGAGAGACAAAAGTTTGACTTAAAGTAGGAAAGATTCTGATTAAGTATTGAGCAGTTCTAAATCATCGAAAGATCTAGGTAAAAATTAACCTAACATTAGCAGGGTAAAAGAGGAAGTCAAAGAGCAGTATTTTGATAAATAAGCCAAAAAGTCTCAAAATTTTCATAGTAAATCTCCTATAAACAGTAATACAATTTATTGAAATTTAGTTTTATTTGTATTCAGTAAAAGTTCAGTGAAATTGCATTCGAATCAAGAGAGCAGTAGAGATTAATAAATGGAAGTTAAATAAGTAAAGTCAACTAGAAATAACATGCCTAAGCAATAGCAAGGTTATTAATCTTAAGAAACTTCTTAAATTGCCAAACATAATAAAAAACTCACATCAAAAGGAGAAATTTAAGCTACATATGCTACAGTTAATTTGTTTTGATAATGATATTAAAATATAATTAGTAATTAAACTAAATTCGTAATCTAACTTACAATATAGAATGTTATAGAGCTATAAAATTAAAATAGAAAAATAATCTAAACTTGCTTAATTATTTACCAGATTCTATTCTTGAATTTATAACTTTAAATAATGGCTTTTGAATGGTTTCCCTTTCTAGAGGGTCGATATTTAAGCTACAGCGATTATCTAACTCTTACTGGCACTTTTATTATGATTTTGAACTATATGTTCTGGGTCACAATTTTAAAGGTTTATAGAGTGTATTTGGAGAGGCAAAGTTAGTAAGAGGATAAGGACATGTTCGATGATGATGCTTTTAAAAATGAACTGTATTCGTCATTCGATGATCAACCATCTGAAAGTTAGATAAAAATGTTTATAAAATGAGAGAATAATAAGTTTTTATCAATTTTTTATATGTAAAGTGTACTTTTGTACCATCAATATTCAAGGGGAAGTTAGAGAAAATCATAAGATAAAATGGATGTGGAAGTATCTTACGTAGAAGAGACACAATCAAAAACAAGAGAATTTGAGGGTTAGGATCTTACAAGACCACTGTTAGGGCATGATGTTTCAACTAAAGAAGTGACTTAAAAAAGGACCACACTTAAGAATCAGGATATGTCGAAATTTCGCAATAATCAATAATAGAATCCCAAAAGTTAACTAAGAGACATATCAACATTTAAATAACTAAGACTTCAATCCTCACTTTCTAGAAGATCAATATCACCCAATCAAAGAATGAGGACTAATACAATGAACAAGTTACTTAATGATACTCAACCCTCGAATAGGATACAAGCAAGATACGGGACATTATACTTATTTGTGTAATGGGTAGCTACAGTGTCTTTTGCTTTAATTTTAATCCCAGTTCATGGATTGAGATATAAATCTGAATTTACTACAATCTTACTAATTGCTTTTATTTTGATTAGAAGGTATTTCTAAAATATATACATGCGATACAAGTTCATATTATTTGACATTGAAATTTTTGATTTACAACCCAGTAATAATCCATAACCTTAGTCAATAACAAATTAACTTAGGCAAACTTATACACTTTATCAGTCTAATGTAGATTCCCCTTCAGCTTCATTAATAGCCATCAATCAAGTAAAGCCCTAATAAAATATAACCTAAAGTAAAGATAAAGGGTTTTTTGGTGGGCTTAAGCAAAAGCTCACAAATTACAAGCAAGTCTTAAACTATTACTTCTAAATCTAGCCGCTATGGTTTGGCTTGTCACTCTTAATTATAATTGGTTCTTCTATTCTAATAGCAAGATCAACCTCTGATTTATGTATTTAAAAATATCAGTTCACAGAGTAGAGTGGGGGTTTACCTTTCATAGGTGGTGTATAGATTTCCTCGAAAGAGTATAGAACAGCTCTATACTAAGAATCCTGCGAAATTGGGGAGCTTTGTCATGCATACTTAACACACTCTACACAATTTGACAAAGAGATTTTGAATAATCATTTGAGTTACACTCTACATTTTCATATTGCAGAGGGTTCATGTGTCAAAGATATATGCGATCCATACGTTTAAATTGATGAAATTAATGGAAAGCAGTAAATTCATTTTAAGGCTGAAGAAATTTAATATTCTAATAGTTATCAGACAAAAAAGAGGAAGGTATATCAAGCGAAAGTTAGAGAGCTACAGTCAGGTTAGAATTATATAGTCTCAATTAAACTAAGAAACCAGATTTATAATAAAGATGAGTATCAATTCTCACTTTAAACTCCTTAGTTAAATCAAGATCAGGAAATTGTTTTTGTGCATCAAAATACCAATTAGGCTTAATATTTAAATTTGGTATCAAAAATAATGGGTCAAAGCTCATCTCTTCTTATTTTTGGGTAAGTTTTAATTTTTTTACAATTCTTTATAGAGGAAATTACATTCAAGACTTTGGTCTTCCTCAATGCTACTAACTTTGGGATTATTTCTTGGATAGATTAGAATATTTTACCACCGAATTGAAAAATGAGTCTCAAACATATACTTATTAACAATTAGTCCCTGTAATATTAACACCTTCAAACCACTTAATAGGATATAATTAAAATGTGATTCCAAAGAAACATAAGGAAGATTAAAATTTTAAATTGGATACTTCTGAAAATAATTATTTCTCATTTTTTAATAACGACGACTAGAAATTCCCAAAAGAGGAAAGTGAACTATTATTCTAGAGATTTCTAATAAAAAAGGATTTCAGCTTAATTATGCTAGATTTCAGTTTTATCAAAGATATTGATGTGAATATATAATTAATATTTTAAATGCGTTAAAATTATCCTATCTACCTGGCATAAGCCCCAATATTAATTATTGTACAGCACTTAATAATAATAATTAATATCTTTTTATTAAGTAAACTATTGATTTAATTTAATGTGCAGATAAATTGGCTTAAGAGATTAATTGAGGAAGACACAAAAAAAATTCTTGAAATTAAATTTCAGCAATAAAACGTCACTTTAGATGAAATGAAATATATTGTTATGTGCTACTAACAATATGAAGACACGAAAATACAAGATTAAAATATGTATTATTGTTAAAACAATTTGAAAAGAATGAGCCACTCAAAATATCTCCAAATAATTTAGAAATCTGTGTTTATATCTGTGTTTTATTTGCAATAATACTCCGCCAAATAAATTGAGCCATCTTTCTCTTTATTTTCCTAAATCATAAAAGAAGCTTAAATATTAAATTCAACACATCCCCTGAACTAATAAACATAAAAACTAGAGAGTAATAATAAAATTTCTTCAAATCAATAGGAGATAGGAGAAAAGAATTCCGACGTATTACTAAATTACCTATAAAATGAAAACCAAATAAAAATGGTAGTGATTTAGGAAGGTTTTAAGAGTTCATCAATAATCTAATACAACTGTAGAGAACCAAATTTAGAACTAAACTCATAAAAGGAAATTTTGGAGAAAGGGAATAAAATATTTAGAATAAATAGTGAAGGGGAGTTAATCAAAAAAAATCAATGTGACAAAGATCAAGGAAAGGTAAATTTGAGTTAAAAATCAGTACTGGGATATAAATTTATAATAGACTAAAATGGCAAAGCAAAAATTGAAGCAATTTAGGAATGAAGATGTGATTAGCCATAAAATGAATATATATTTATTTAATCAAAAATATTGTTATTTTTTGGTCATTTTATTTTATAAAACAATCAATAATTTTGCTTTTACCTTATGTAAAAGAGTAATTTTTGATTATGTAATTTTGTAAAATAGTATTCAATGTGCAATTCAATCAAACAATTTGTTTATTATTGATAAAATAGATAAAAATAGGAAATTTAAGAAATACAAATAAATGATTTACTTATATATAATTACAACTAGCACATATTAGGAGTATTGCTAAAATTAATTTGATTTAGATTAATATTGATTAAATTTATTATGACCAAATTTATTTATTTATTAATTAAAAATATATAATTTAGCGTGCAAGTGTGCAAAAGTATAATCATTCAAAAAGGGATAGATTATCTGCACACATCTTTAATATATATTTATATATAATAATTAATCTTATTAGAAATGGCTCATTTCTTGACTTTATCTTCTGCATCCGTGTCTCTCATGCTCATCTTGTTAGGACTAAGATCCCCAGCGTGCTTATTATTCGAGTCCTCGCTCCAGGGACTTTCATCCTAAGATCTCTCTAGTAGATAGTTTGCCAGCTGTACTGCATCAAATGGGAATGCAGCTTGCCCGATTTGCCCTCCACTCTCGGCGTGACTGTGATGCACCTCCTCTCGAAGCAATCCTTTTCCTCCGCAGTGATTCTGTTCCACGGGAGTTCATTAGTGGTAATGATGGTAAAGCAGTCTATGTACTTGACATATGTCTCCCCGAATCTCACACATCAACTGCGTAGCCCCTGCCCTCTAGTAGCTTCTTCATTGCCGGAACATTGTGCTTTGAAAATAATCTCTATATGTTCATCTCGTCGATCAGCAGTACTTAGGGTTCCTTGTCAAGGAATTTTCCCTCAACATGAAAGTTGCTTTGCCCAAGGATCAACTCATAGCAGGTGAAAATCTAGTCAATCATCTTGAGAATTGTACTCTTGCCGGTGTTGGCCGCTCCATATAGCCAGACGCAGTGAATTTTTCTTATCCTCTCTCTTAAGTAGTACCTGATAAAGAGCCTCAATTATTTCGTAGTATCCGAGCTCCCTTAAAACATCATAAGTCAGCTTCTTAGTCTCGGAAAATGCATGGTAGTGTTTCTTGACAAATTCTTCAAGTTGCTATCTCACCGAAATCTTCACTTTCTGAACAACTCCGAGATGATTCAATACCTTGTGCACGTTGGTGAATTTTTGTTACTCTTGGCTAATCAAAGCGAGCGCATCGATGTCACTTAGGTTCTTATAGAGATTCTATTTGTATGTCATGGAACCGTTAGCAATGTTCTCGGCGAGGAATTCTTTTAGGTAGTATTTTGAAGATCTTTTTTACGGAATCTACCTTAGATCTTCTAACGACTCTCTAGCCGCTCTCTTCCCATACTCAAGTTACATCTCCTGAGCATTTCAAAACCCCAAAACCCCTTAATGAGGTTTATAAGTGCTTTGATTTGTATGGAATTTGTTAGGGGTTGGGGTTATTAATAGGTTTTAATGTGAAATTTATAGTAAATGTATTTAATTTAATCACTCAAAATGTACCTTAGGATCATGTGGGAGAGGTCTGAAGTTTATCTTATTTAACCACAACTCTATCTACTCTATTGATATGTCTGATCTGATCTTGAGTTTGGTTTAATTATTATTTACTCTGCCATTTTTTTTATTGATTGGGATACTCTTGTTTGTCAATAAATTGCTTTATTCTTTGTTTAGCATCCTTCTCGCATCTTGTAGAGTAGTATTCATTGCAAGGCATTTCGCACTCTATTATTATTGTTGCTAAAGCCCACACATCCCACTAAAAGTCTCCATCTCTCCAGTCCTCTATTTCTGGATAGTACCCTTGCGTTCCCATAACAGTTCCAAGCTTTGATACTTCCACTCTTTAAGCTCTGTTGAAATCGATTATTGCTACTCATACAGGTGAGAAGTTTATCATTATATTTTCTGGCTTCAAATCTCTGTGAACAAACCCTAATTTATGAAGCTCTTTAATACCTTATACGGTCTGAGTCGCTATTTATCCAAGTTACTTATGATTCCTTTGATCTGTTATGAAATCTTTAGGGTCATTTCATAGAGTGGAAGTCTGAAAGCAACATTATCCTTGGCAAGGAGAACAGCATCTAGCTTGATTTAGTAACTACACTTTTTAAACTTTGCTTGAGCGAGTACTTGATATTCATTTGTAAACTCCATCTAATATTTATCATCACTTAAGAGATAGTTGAAGGGATACACCTTGTATGCGTATTATGATCATTGATAACTTTCTTATCAAAGGAGTCATCTAATATTAGGTAGCTTTAAAGAGAAGTATCTAGGTCAATTTATGCAAGAACCGGTATTTTATTGGATTGAATCTTGATCATAATTTTTGTTCTTTCAGAGGTCAGTTGGTTGCGTGCCTTCCTAACTACTCTAACTCACTAGCTTATTCAGGCTCTACCGCTTTAGAATATTCCCTCGATTTTCTTTTGTTGAGAAGGTTCAACTCAACTTCATGCTTTTCAGTTTCTATGTCTTTTTTGTGAGCTTTTAAAAGATGTTTCTTCAGGTCTCTTGTATGAGAGTACTACTTATGGCACTCAAAGCAATCATACTTCCCATCGATTTTTCGTGCTTTAAGTTTACAGTAGGCTTGGCTTCTCTATTGCTCCTTCATATGTCTATACCAGCTTTATTTATGAGCGAAATCTCTCTCACACAGCTCACAAAAGTATACTTCTATTTCTTCAGTTTGCATAGGAATATCATTAATACCTTTTTCCTCCTCTCTGTCTCCCACACACTTATTTGCCATTTATTTTCTATTATTAATTTCTATTTTAATAACAGAGACCTCAAGTGATAGCTCTGGTAGATTCTTTAAGAGAGTTCATCTCACAGCTATCACACTTTTTATTGCTGCCAAAGGTAAGTCTCATTAGTTTTATGGAAGTGCTGTTGTTTTTCTTAAAATGTTAGCGCTCATATTAAATTTTGAATTTAAAATTATAAAACTGCCTCTATAACTGAGAGCTTATATGATAGCTTTGCAAGCCTACAAGTTTCAAGGGAAGTTCTTAGAGTATTAGAGAAGAAATATAAGTGTTAAGAGACAATCCAGCTCTAAATATGGGGGAGGAAGTAACCATTTTTACTATCAATAATAAGTTGATTATAGCAAGTACCGATTTAGGAGGTGCACCTAATTAAATTACGTACTGCTTTAGGAGGTATTTTATGATTTTATGATTAAAATTAGGGTGCTCCTAATTAAGTACTAGCATTAATTAATGCTCCTAATTAAGTACTAGCTTTAATTAGTGCTCCTAATTAAGTACTAGCATTTTAGGAGCTGCTCCTAACTAAGTACGTACCAATTTAAATTTAAAATTATGGAACTATAACAGTAGAAATTGATATCAATCTCTAAAGTTTGAAGCCAATTCTCAAAACTTTCTCCATATCCTTCTTAGAGGTTGACCTCCAATAGGATGCCCATATTAAATAGTAAGTCTTACAGAGGTATATAATTGAAATCAATAAACTTAAATTTGAATATCATTTCTTAGATCTGTAAACAAGATGGAGTCAATGAATGATGCAATGAAAAGAGTGCAAGAACAAGAATTAATTCAAAGATTTAGAAGCAAGGAGGATTTGCATCGCTACCTGGTGCTGCAAGGTAATGAACTCAAAGTGGCTAATCTTGATTATGTAGTTGGTTTGATCTGCCAACGATGGAATGTACTAAAATTTCATTTTTAAGAGCCATACTCTGCGAAGAGAAGAAAGCATTGAAAACTTAAGATGTAAAGTTTGCAGAGATCCCAAACTATCCAGAAATCCAGTGACTAACTATACGATGATGCTATGAATGACCCAGAGGTTTCGCTGTACCTGTCTACTAAGAAGCAGTTGTCAAATAAACAGCCTGAAATAAACTATTTCTTTGGCATACTTGCAACAATTAAAGGTTATTACTTGAAAGAAATTATTCAATAATCTCATAAGAAAAGGTACAGCATCTCTTCGGAAGATAAGGATAAACAAGGGATCAAGATAAGTGAGAGCTGGCTATCAAAGCTGCAGAAGCACCCTTATATTTCAAGTAAGATTTGTAGCTTAACTCTTTAGAAAAATCTGGTACTGGCATCTTTTTGATGAAGGAATAGATAGAGCAAGCTTTCACAGAGAGCGAAATTCGTAGACGAAGTATGAAGTTAGCAAGAGACTTTATTCAAATGTTTAGCCGCCAGAGTCAATGAACATAGATGCTGGAGCTGGCAGCAAGAGAAGAAACCTTGGAGGAGGGAGGTAAGCAAGAAGTAGAAGAAAAGAAAGAGAAGCCAGCTCTCACAAAGAGTTTTAAATGTGACTTATATATTCATTAACTTAACTCTAAAACTTATTTATATACATTCACTC
>ARYC01012776.1:0-10490 GCA_000711775.1 Oxytricha trifallax | reverse complement strand
TCCTTCTGGGTTTTGGTGTCAAAGATTCTCTGGGTTTTCATATTATATTGAATAAAGTTAAAAATTGATATATTATGTTTCACATAAAAAATTTATAAAACTAAAAATGGTAATAATTTGGAAAATAAAGTTGCTTCACTTGATATATAGCCTCTAAAAAACATGTCAAAACTTAGTGTTAGAAAAAATATTTTAAGATTCCTAACTACTACTCATAAAAAAGTTATTTATATATAAAACAATAATTTTATTCTAAAATTGGTAAGAAAAGGAGCAATGTATTTAAATGAATTAATATTTTGTAAAATATATAATTTGTTTCTACTTACTTATCAAATAAAGAAAATCCTACTATTTTATATTTAAATACATAAACTAATCAATATATAGTAACTAACTTTGGCTTCTCATAGGGTTTTGGTGAAAAAGGGTCTCTGGGTTTTCTTTCTATAATAAACACATAATATTAAATAAGAAGTGCGGTCTCTTTGGCATTGCTAGTTTGACCTTGGGTTTTCATGTACTTCGTTTTGGGTTTTCATACGTGACACTTGGGTTTTCATGCGTGACGCAATACGCAGAGTCTTCGCTTCGCTCAGGACTCGCGTCCTTTTCCAATTAATTTTGCTTCGTCTTTGGCTTACCCGAAGGGTTTTGGCGGCAGCCTATTTTCAGGTTTTCAAAAAAAAAAAGATTATTATATTAAATTACATCATTTTATTAATAATTACTATATAATAATATAAAACTTCTCATTTTATATATGAACTCCGCTCTTTGGTATCCCTATATATGGGGTTTGGGGGGCTCACAGAGCGAAGTTTTTACCCCCCCAGAAATTTATAGTCAAATTTCCCTTTTTTATGATAAATTTAGGTTCAGACCCCCCCACCCCCACCCCCTTTGACTATAATTTGAACAGATGTTATATATAGTGAAAGCGTTTGAAATAAAATTTATACATTCCATATCTATATTTCTTTAAATTGTTAAAAAAGGGCACTTTTTATTAAAAAGGGGGTAAAAGGGATAAATGCGCTGATTTTGTGTTTGTTATATTATTAATAGGGGATTTGGGGACACTAAGATAGTATAGAAATGCCCTAAATTGAAACTATTGATATTTTATGCTGACAAAATGTCTTACTTTTATAGAACTCTTAATTCTAAGAAAAACTCGGTACAAAGGATTGACTACATGACTTTTAATTTTTGAGCTACTACCTCTTAAAGATCAGTTTTTTGTTATTTTTGACAAAAAAGTGTTGAAAACCCTTAAAACAGGGCTTTTTGCAAGATTTTGATTTTTTTAAAAATAATTAAAAAAATTTGCGAGTACTTACTCATGAAATGTGTCAAAACCCAGAAAAGATTATTAATTTGATAAGAAAACCCTACTATTTTGATAAGAAAACCCTGCTAAATTTTAAAATATTGAAAATTGAGTAAATTTTAATTGATATTTTGATTTTATTATATAAACATAACAAATAAAAGAAAACCCTGAAAATGAGACCCTATATATAAGAATACCTTAAAAAGGTCTATATAAATTACTAACTTTGGTTTCCTTCTGGGTTTTGGTGTCAAAGATTCTCTGGGTTTTCATATTATATTGAATAAAGTTAAAAATTGATATATTATGTTTCACATAAAAAATTTATAAAACTAAAAATGGTAATAATTTGGAAAATAAAGTTGCTTCACTTGATATATAGCCTCTAAAAAACATGTCAAAACTTAGTGTTAGAAAAAATATTTTAAGATTCCTAACTACTACTCATAAAAAAGTTATTTATATATAAAACAATAATTTTATTCTAAAATTGGTAAGAAAAGGAGCAATGTATTTAAATGAATTAATATTTTGTAAAATATATAATTTGTTTCTACTTACTTATCAAATAAAGAAAATCCTACTATTTTATATTTAAATACATAAACTAATCAATATATAGTAACTAACTTTGGCTTCTCATAGGGTTTTGATGAAAAAGGGTCTCTGGGTTTTCATTATATAATAAACACATAATAATCCTTATAAGGCGCGGTCTCTTTGGCTTTGCAAGTTTGACCTTGGGTTTTCATTTACTTCGCTTTGGTTTTCATGCGTGACGCAATACGCAGAGTCTTCGCTTCGCTCAGGACTCGCGTCCTTATGCAATTAAAATTGCTTCGTCTTTGGCTTACCCGAAGGGTTTTGGCGGCAGCCTATTTTCAGGTATTCAAATAAAAAAAAGATTTCTATATTAAATTGCATCATTTTATTAATAAATACTCTATAATAATATAAAACTTCACAATTTATATAAGAACTCCGCTCTTTGGTATACCTATATATGGGGTTTGGGGCGTCGTACAGGACCGATTTTTCCTACAACTTTTTTAAAGTAAAATTTTCATGTTTTTATGATGAATTTGGCTTCAGACCCCCCCCCCACCCCCACCCCCCTTTGACTATAATTTGAACAGATGTTATATATAGTGAAAGCGTTTGAAATAAAATTTATACATTCCATATCTATATTTCTTTAAATTGTTAAAAAAGGGCACTTTTTAGTTAAAATGGGGGTAAAAGGTATAAATGCGCTGATTTTGTGTTTGATATTATAATAGGGATTTGGACCTTATGATAGTATTGAAATGCCCTCCATTTTATTATTGATATTTTATGCTGACAAAATGTCTTACTTTTATAGAACTCTTAATTCTAAGAAAAACTCGGTACAAAGGATTGACTACATGACTTTTAATTTTTGAGCTACTACCTCTTAAAGATCAGTTTTTTGTTATTTTTGACAAAAAAGTGTTGAAAACCCTTAAAACAGGGCTTTTTGCAAGATTTTGATTTTTTTAAAAATAATTAAAAAAATTTGCGAGTACTTACTCATAAAATCTGTCAAAACCCTGAAATAATTCCAAAATGATAAGAAAACCCTACTATTTTGATAAGAAAACCCTGCTAAATTTTAAAATATTGAAAATTGAGTAAATTTTAATTGATATTTTGATTTTATTATATAAACATAACAAATAAAAGAAAACCCTGAAAATGAGACCCTATATATAAGAATACCTTAAAAAGGTCTATATAAATTACTAACTTTGGTTTCCTTCTGGGTTTTGGTGTCAAAGATTCTCTGGGTTTTCATATTATATTGAATAAAGTTAAAAATTGATATATTATGTTTCACATAAAAAATTTATAAAACTAAAAATGTTAATAATTTTGAATAAAAATGTGCTTCACTTGATATATAGCCTCTAAAAAAGGGCCCAAAACATAGTGTTAGAAAAATATTTTAAGATTCCTGACTACTACTCATGTTAAAATAAGATTATATATAAAACACTTATTGTATTATAAAATTGTTATGAAAAGGAGAAATGGATTTAAATAAATTGATATTATGTAAATTTATATACATGGTCACTACTTACTTACCAAATTATGAAAACCCTACTATTTAAATTATAAATACATTCACTAATCATTATATAGTTACTAACTTTGGCTTCTCTCTAGGTTTTGGTGAAAAAGGGTCTCTGGGTTTTCATATAATAGTAAAGTCATACTTATTAGTAGAATGCGCGGTCTCTTTGGCTTTGCAAGTTTGACCTTGGGTTTTCATGCACTTCGCATTTGGGTTTTCATGCGTGACGCAATACGCAGAGTCTTCGCTTCGCTCAGGACTCGCGTCCTTATGCAATTAAAATTGCTTCGTCTTTGGCTTACCCGAAGGGTTTTGGCGGCAGCCTATTTTCAGGTATTCAAATAAAAAAAAGATTTCTATATTAAATTGCATCATTTTATTAATAAATACTCTATAATAATATAAAACTTCACAATTTATATAAGAACTCCGCTCTTTGGTATACCTATATATGGGGTTTTGGGGCGTCGTACAGGACCGATTTTTCCTACAACTTTTTTAAAGTAAAATTTTCATGTTTTTATGATGAATTTGGCTTCAGACCCCCCCCCCACCCCCACCCCCCTTTGACTATAATTTGAACAGATGTTATATATAGTGAAAGCGTTTGAAATAAAATTTATACATTCCATATCTATATTTCTTTAAATTGTTAAAAAAGGGCACTTTTTGTTAAAAAGGGGGTAAAAGGGATAAATGCGCTGATTTTGTGTTTGTTATATTATTAATAGGGGATTTGGGGACACTAAGATAGTATAGAAATGCCCTAAATTGAAACTATTGATATTTTATGCTGACAAAATGTCTTACTTTTATAGAACTCTTAATTCTAAGAAAAACTCGGTACAAAGGATTGACTACATGACTTTTAATTTTTGAGCTACTACCTCTTAAAGATCAGTTTTTTGTTATTTTTGACAAAAAAGTGTTGAAAACCCTTAAAACAGGGCTTTTTGCAAGATTTTGATTTTTTTAAAAATAATTAAAAAAATTTGCGAGTACTTACTCATAAAATCTGTCAAAACCCTGAAATAATTCCAAAATTGATAAGAAAACCCTACTATTTTGATAAGAAAACCCTGCTAAATTTTAAAATATTGAAAATTGAGTAAATTTTAATTGATATTTTGATTTTATTATATAAACATAACAAATAAAAGAAAACCCTGAAAATGAGACCCTATATATAAGAATACCTTAAAAAGGTCTATATAAATTACTAACTTTGGTTTCCTTCTGGGTTTTGGTGTCAAAGATTCTCTGGGTTTTCATATTATATTGAATAAAGTTAAAAATTGATATATTATGTTTCACATAAAAAATTTATAAAACTAAAAATGGTAATAATTTGGAAAATAAAGTTGCTTCACTTGATATATAGCCTCTAAATAACATGTCAAAACTTAGTGTTAGAAAAAATATTTTCAGATTCCTGACTACTACTCATAAAAAAGTTATTTATATATAAAACAATAATTTTATTCTAAAATTGGTAAGAAAAGGAGCAATGTATTTAAATGAATTAATATTTTGTAAAATATATAATTTGTTTCTACTTACTTATCAAATAAAGAAAATCCTACTATTTTATATTTAAATACATAAACTAATCAATATATAGTAACTAACTTTGGCTTCTCATAGGGTTTTGATGAAAAAGGGTCTCTGGGTTTTCATTATATAATAAACACATAATAATCCTTATAAGGCGCGGTCTCTTTGGCTTTGCAAGTTTGACCTTGGGTTTTCATTTACTTCGCTTTGGGTTTTCATGCGTGACGCAATACGCAGAGTCTTCGCTTCGCTCAGGACTCGCGTCCTTATGCAATTAAAATTGCTTCGTCTTTGGCTTACCCGAAGGGTTTTGGCGGCAGCCTATTTTCAGGTATTCAAATAAAAAAAAGATTTCTATATTAAATTGCATCATTTTATTAATAAATACTCTATAATAATATAAAACTTCACAATTTATATAAGAACTCCGCTCTTTGGTATACCTATATATGGGGTTTTGGGGCGTCGTACAGGACCGATTTTTCCTACAACTTTTTTAAAGTAAAATTTTCATGTTTTTATGATGAATTTGGCTTCAGACCCCCCCCCCACCCCCACCCCCCTTTGACTATAATTTGAACAGATGTTATATATAGTGAAAGCGTTTGAAATAAAATTTATACATTCCATATCTATATTTCTTTAAATTGTTAAAAAAGGGCACTTTTTTGTTAAAAAGGGGGTAAAAGGGATAAATGCGCTGATTTTGTGTTTGTTATATTATTAATAGGGGATTTGGGGACACTAAGATAGTATAGAAATGCCCTAAATTGAAACTATTGATATTTTATGCTGACAAAATGTCTTACTTTTATAGAACTCTTAATTCTAAGAAAAACTCGGTACAAAGGATTGACTACATGACTTTTAATTTTTGAGCTACTACCTCTTAAAGATCAGTTTTTTGTTATTTTTGACAAAAAAGTGTTGAAAACCCTTAAAACAGGGCTTTTTGCAAGATTTTGATTTTTTTAAAAATAATTAAAAAAATTTGCGAGTACTTACTCATAAAATCTGTCAAAACCCTGAAATAATTCCAAAATTGATAAGAAAACCCTACTATTTTGATAAGAAAACCCTGCTAAATTTTAAAATATTGAAAATTGAGTAAATTTTAATTGATATTTTGATTTTATTATATAAACATAACAAATAAAAGAAAACCCTGAAAATGAGACCCTATATATAAGAATACCTTAAAAAGGTCTATATAAATTACTAACTTTGGTTTCCTTCTGGGTTTTGGTGTCAAAGATTCTCTGGGTTTTCATATTATATTGAATAAAGTTAAAAATTGATATATTATGTTTCACATAAAAAATTTATAAAACTAAAAATGGTAATAATTTGGAAAATAAAGTTGCTTCACTTGATATATAGCCTCTAAATAACATATCAAAACTTAGTGTTAGAAAAAATATTTTCAGATTCCTGACTACTACACATAAAAAAGTTATTTATATATAAAACAATAATTTTATTCTAAAATTGGTAAGAAAAGGAGCAATGTATTTAAATGAATTAATATTTTGTAAAATATATAATTTGTTTCTACTTACTTATCAAATAAAGAAAATCCTACTATTTTATATTTAAATACATAAACTAATCAATATATAGTAACTAACTTTGGCTTCTCATAGGGTTTTGATGAAAAAGGGTCTCTGGGTTTTCATTATATAATAAACACATAATAATCCTTATAAGGCGCGGTCTCTTTGGCTTTGCAAGTTTGACCTTGGGTTTTCATTTACTTCGCTTTGGGTTTTCCATGCGTGACGCAATACGCAGAGTCTTCGCTTCGCTCAGGACTCGCGTCCTTATGCAATTAAAATTGCTTCGTCTTTGGCTTACCCGAAGGGTTTTGGCGGCAGCCTATTTTCAGGTATTCAAATAAAAAAAAGATTTCTATATTAAATTGCATCATTTTATTAATAAATACTCTATAATAATATAAAACTTCACAATTTATATAAGAACTCCGCTCTTTGGTATACCTATATATGGGGTTTGGGCGTCGTACAGGACCGATTTTTCCTACAACTTTTTTAAAGTAAAATTTTCATGTTTTTATGATGAATTTGGCTTCAGACCCCCCCCCCACCCCCACCCCCCTTTGACTATAATTTGAACAGATGTTATATATAGTGAAAGCGTTTGAAATAAAATTTATACATTCCATATCTATATTTCTTTAAATTGTTAAAAAAGGGCACTTTTTAGTTAAAATGGGGGTAAAAGGTATAAATGCGCTGATTTTGTGTTTGTTATATTATTAATAGGGGATTTGGGGACACTAAGATAGTATAGAAATGCCCTAAATTGAAACTATTGATATTTTATGCTGACAAAATGTCTTACTTTTATAGAACTCTTAATTCTAAGAAAAACTCGGTACAAAGGATTGACTACATGACTTTTAATTTTTGAGCTACTACCTCTTAAAGATCAGTTTTTTGTTATTTTTGACAAAAAAGTGTTGAAAACCCTTAAAACAGGGCTTTTTGCAAGATTTTGATTTTTTTAAAAATAATTAAAAAAATTTGCGAGTACTTACTCATAAAATCTGTCAAAACCCTGAAATAATTCCAAAATTGATAAGAAAACCCTACTATTTTGATAAGAAAACCCTGCTAAATTTTAAAATATTGAAAATTGAGTAAATTTTAATTGATATTTTGATTTTATTATATAAACATAACAAATAAAAGAAAACCCTGAAAATGAGACCCTATATATAAGAATACCTTAAAAAGGTCTATATAAATTACTAACTTTGGTTTCCTTCTGGGTTTTGGTGTCAAAGATTCTCTGGGTTTTCATATTATATTGAATAAAGTTAAAAATTGATATATTATGTTTCACATAAAAAATTTATAAAACTAAAAATGGTAATAATTTGGAAAATAAAGTTGCTTCACTTGATATATAGCCTCTAAATAACATATCAAAACTTAGTGTTAGAAAAAATATTTTCAGATTCCTGACTACTACACATAAAAAAGTTATTTATATATAAAACAATAATTTTATTCTAAAATTGGTAAGAAAAGGAGCAATGTATTTAAATGAATTAATATTTTGTAAAATATATAATTTGTTTCTACTTACTTATCAAATAAAGAAAATCCTACTATTTTATATTTAAATACATAAACTAATCAATATATAGTAACTAACTTTGGCTTCTCATAGGGTTTTGATGAAAAAGGGTCTCTGGGTTTTCATTATATAATAAACACATAATAATCCTTATAAGGCGCGGTCTCTTTGGCTTTGCAAGTTTGACCTTGGGTTTTCATTTACTTCGCTTTGGGTTTTCATACGTGACGCAATACGCAGAGTCTTCGCTTCGCTCAGGACTCGCGTCCTTATGCAATTAAAATTGCTTCGTCTTTGGCTTACCCGAAGGGTTTTGGCGGCAGCCTATTTTCAGGTATTCAAATAAAAAAAAGATTTCTATATTAAATTGCATCATTTTATTAATAAATACTCTATAATAATATAAAACTTCACAATTTATATAAGAACTCCGCTCTTTGGTATACCTATATATGGGGTTTTGGGGCGTCGTACAGGACCGATTTTTCCTACAACTTTTTTAAAGTAAAATTTTCATGTTTTTATGATGAATTTGGCTTCAGACCCCCCCCCCACCCCCACCCCCCTTTGACTATAATTTGAACAGATGTTATATATAGTGAAAGCGTTTGAAATAAAATTTATACATTCCATATCTATATTTCTTTAAATTGTTAAAAAAGGGCACTTTTTGTTAAAAAGGGGGTAAAAGGGATAAATGCGCTGATTTTGTGTTTGTTATATTATTAATAGGGGATTTGGGGACACTAAGATAGTATAGAAATGCCCTAAATTGAAACTATTGATATTTTATGCTGACAAAATGTCTTACTTTTATAGAACTCTTAATTCTAAGAAAAACTCGGTACAAAGGATTGACTACATGACTTTTAATTTTTGAGCTACTACCTCTTAAAGATCAGTTTTTTGTTATTTTTGACAAAAAAGTGTTGAAAACCCTTAAAACAGGGCTTTTTGCAAGATTTTGATTTTTTTAAAAATAATTAAAAAAATTTGCGAGTACTTACTCATAAAATCTGTCAAAACCCTGAAATAATTCCAAAATTGATAAGAAAACCCTACTATTTTGATAAGAAAACCCTGCTAAATTTTAAAATATTGAAAATTGAGTAAATTTTAATTGATATTTTGATTTTATTATATAAACATAACAAATAAAAGAAAACCCTGAAAATGAGACCCTATATATAAGAATACCTTAAAAAGGTCTATATAAATTACTAACTTTGGTTTCCTTCTGGGTTTTGGTGTCAAAGATTCTCTGGGTTTTCATATTATATTGAATAAAGTTAAAAATTGATATATTATGTTTCACATAAAAAATTTATAAAACTAAAAATGGTAATAATTTGGAAAATAAAGTTGCTTCACTTGATATATAGCCTCTAAATAACATATCAAAACTTAGTGTTAGAAAAAATATTTTCAGATTCCTGACTACTACACATAAAAAAGTTATTTATATATAAAACAATAATTTTATTCTAAAATTGGTAAGAAAAGGAGCAATGTATTTAAATGAATTAATATTTTGTAAAATATATAATTTGTTTCTACTTACTTATCAAATAAAGAAAATCCTACTATTTTATATTTAAATACATAAACTAATCAATATATAGTAACTAACTTTGGCTTCTCATAGGGTTTTGATGAAAAAGGGTCTCTGGGTTTTCATTATATAATAAACACATAATAATCCTTATAAGGCGCGGTCTCTTTGGCTTTGCAAGTTTGACCTTGGGTTTTCATTTACTTCGCTTTGGGTTTTCATGCGTGACGCAATACGCAGAGTCTTCGCTTCGCTCAGGACTCGCGTCCCGATCCAATTTATATTGCCTCGTCTTTGGCTTACCCGAAGGGTTTTGGCGTCAGCCTATTTTCAGGTTTTCAAATAAAAAAAAATAGTTACTATATTAAATTTCCTCATTTTAATAATAAATACTATATAATAATATAAAACTTCATAATTTATATAAGAACTCCGATCTTTGGTATCCCTATATATGGGGTTTGGGGCGTCGTACAGGACCGATTTTTCCTACAACTTTTTTAAAGTAAAATTTTCATGTTTTTATGATGAATTTGGCTTCAGACCCCCCCCCCACCCCCACCCCCCTTTGACTATAATTTGAACAGATGTTATATATAGTGAAAGCGTTTGAAATAAAATTTATACATTCCATATCTATATTTCTTTAAATTGTTAAAAAAGGGCACTTTTTAGTTAAAATGGGGGTAAAAGGTATAAATGCGCTGATTTTGTGTTTGATATATTAATAGGGGATTTGGGGACCGTATGATAGTATAGAAAACGCCTAATTTTATTCTTTGACATTTTATGCTGACAAAATGTCTTACTTTTATAGAACTCTTAATTCTAAGAAAAACTCGGTACGA
>ARYC01012775.1:0-16619 GCA_000711775.1 Oxytricha trifallax | reverse complement strand
TGTAAGGTACGTTGAACACTGGCGTTATTCTAAGTTGTTCATAACTCTTCCTTGTTTCTTTGGTCTTATGAACAGAAAGACTATCAACGAATAGAATAATCTCGTTTTCAGGGTACTTCTCTCTCAGCTGCTCTAAGAACTTAATATACTGCTCTGTCTTAATAGAGCGAGGATGAATAAGATAAGGTTCTAAACCAGCATCCTCGCTAATACCTCCAAGAATTGCCATTGTTTATACCTTGACTTTCTAGTCATATACTTCTATATTACTATGCCTCTTATACCAAGACTTCTAGAGGAAAGTGTTGAAGGTAAACACAGGCTCGTCAGCATGAATAAACTTAATATTATTCTATTAGGCTCTCTACATTTAATTATTAATATAATTTAAGTTGTTGTTGTATAATGGCAGAGTGAAATCAATAACTCTCTTGATACGATTTACACCTTTGTAAGAGATACCGTTTCGTTTATAAATGTTTGCAACAGACTATGCAGAGATCTTCAACTCAGGGAACTGGCGATGAAACATAATAGCTCGTTAGTCGAGAGAGAAGTGAGCCCAATACTTCAAAGTTTTTTCATTAATAAGATAGTCAATATGCTTCTATAGAAACTTTGACTTCCTCTTAGGCTAAGAATTCAGCTATTATTGCTTTAATTGTACAGCTTTCAAGCAGTGAGAGCGAACAGTTGAGGGACTACGCTTTTAGAGCATTGCAATAGATTTATAGTTCAGTACTGGTTTGAGTTATTCACTGTATATATCACATCCATAACGCAGTTTAAACACTAAATCTATATACTCTTTATCATAAATACCCCAAAAGCTTGTAATTTAGTCTCGCATTTAATTAATAACCCCAACCCCTAACAAATTCCCTACAAATCAAAGCACTTATAAACCTCATTAAGGGGTTTTGGGGTTTTGAGTTTATAGAGGATTTGATATTGAATTTATGTAAACCCTAAATTACATTATAAATTCGAGATAAGATTTTTTTCACTTTAAGAATTTAATAAATGTTTTTAAACTGGAGCTTTATAATTTTAATAAAATGATCATATATATTAAGATTTATAACTTGTAATAGAATTTTCAGAAAATTCTTATAAATATTTATAAAAATTATTGTTTAGTTTTAATATAAAACTTAATGAGTTGAATTAGTTTAGTTTGTTGATCTTGTTATTATAAATTTTGATCTTTTAAATACTGCGACTACTTAAGCCAAAAAGAATTAAAAAAGCATTTGAATAATCCTTTATAAAATTAAATGCGTTTAGGTAAAAATTTTTAAACAGATAGAATCATTAAATTAATAATATATTCATATTTTAATTGGTAGTTTCTTTCTTGAAGTAATTTATCTTGATTTAATACATTATTAATTTTATAATTGATTCAATGTTATTCAATGTTATTTAAGATGTCCACATCTTAAAATTATTTAAATTAACGGTTAAATAATTAAATTAACATAATAAAAATATTCATTATTTGATTTAAATTCTTCAATAAATTTTACATCATTTAATTTATATTTTAATCAAAAATATATAAATTAATTTTCAAACTTCTTAAGTCTAATTTTATGTTTGATTTAATGAAAAAGTTTATTCTAAACCGTTATCTCTATATTCAATATTGTATGGAAAGTATTCGATTGAGAATATAAATTTAGATCAATTTTTAATTTAAAAAAATAGTGATTGTTATAGTTGGCCAAATTGTAAGATCTTAGTAAATTTGATAAAGAATTTTAGATTTTCTTTATTTTAATATTGCTTTCTTATCCTTTTGTAATCTAAACCTGGAAATAATTATCCTTACTTTATTTACAATTTATAATAAGAATTTGATAAATAAAAATGGAATTAATTAGAAATAATCAAAAATGGAAAAATGTCTGAGCAGAAGAAGCCGTGTCATTGAACATTAATGTAAGTTACAAAAATATATCTAAATTTTTTATTTTACAGGGGTTGCACCTGGTAAGAGTGGTAATGGGAGCAGACAAAAACTTCGCAGAGCAGCTAAGAAAAATGGGGAAGGAGTATTCAAATATGCAAATGGTAATATTGAAAAAGGAATATGGAAAGACAATGAAACGTTTTTTAGATTTACACTTTATATATTGGCTTATTGTTTTTCATTTATTATTGATCGAAGTGTTGTAATCATCTATTTTCCAAATTATTTATCATAATTCTAAAGCCTTTAGAACATTATTTAATACACTTTGATTAAATTAAAGTTAACTCTCTTCAAGGCTGAGAAGATAAATCCTCAAATGGTAAAAGCAAACAACTGAGCCCAAAATAATATAATTTGGCAACTTTTAACAACCAGAATTTTGATTTATTAAATATTTAATATAAATAAATTGCCCAATTAAACTTATTCCTACAATATTATATTCTTCTTTATAACTTAGATTTTCAAAAGAATCATGTTTGATTTATTGAGAGCAAATATTATTTACTATTTTGCTCTAATCGATTGGAAACTTATTACATTTATTAATTGTTAAAGAACGATTTTTAGACAATAATTTATTTCGTTTTTTTTGATTAACTTATTGTTTTTTGTTCATTTATGTATCATTTGTAGGTTTTAATATGAAAATTATATAAAATATTTGGTTATTTAAATTTGGTTCTTCTTTTAAATTGTTTAAGTTTTTATTTCCAAGTATTGAATTTATAATTTTATAGTCAATTAAATTATTTTTACTCTTTTTTAATAGTTATTAAAAGTGGATCTTAAAATCTTTTGTCTAACTTTTTGTAAATTAATCTAATTTATCTTTTTCATATACTTAATCTGTATTATTACTGTTTTGATTTGCTAGTCGCCTAAATTTATTGGATTTAAGAATATTTGAGTGCATATACATCATCAGTTCCCTTTAAGAATTATCTAAAGTTAATTGACTTAATAAATTTGCATTTTAAGTGCTTCTGAGAATCTCAATTATGCTTGTTCTATCTTATAGTTTCTTAATTCCTTTTTTAAAAAGAGTATTTTGATATAACAAAAAAGTGAAGTTAACAATTTTTTTATTACCTCTATCATAATAAAAAATTTAATTTAATTTGATATTGTAGAATTATCTTTTTTCCAGAGTTTATAAATCTTGATTAAATCCAGAATTTAATCAGCGATCTAATAAAACAAAAAATTATTTTAAAGAACTGGTATTATTTTAAATCAAAATTAGGCTAGTTTCTGCATTTGAAGTTAAATATAATACAAATGGTAGTCGTCAAATTAAATAAAATATGCTTTATAATTATTGTGTTCAGAAAAAACTTTATTTAGATTTATTTTTGATTTAGTAAAGTTATAAAATTGTTGGAAATCTACCGAATCATCGCTTAAATAGTAAATGTGTAATTAAAAATTTGATGGACCACTAAAATCCTAATATGAGTGAAGTAATTTATGATCAAATAATTAATGCATTGTTTTTATTTTATTGGCTTTTGAAGCAGGTTTTATTTAAAAATTCAGGTTTATAGTAACTTTTAGCAAAAACGATATTCGAATTAGACTTATTATTAATTTTTCATCAATTTTTGCATCCTAAGATTATTCACGACCCAGAGTCGTAAGTAGTGCTTCTAGAGCACTAAAATTGTAATCTGCCAAAAATAATGAATTTTAAAAAAATTCATATAATAAAATGTTAATTAAAATTATATTTGACTTTACTTACTGTCCATTTTTAATACTCTTTTATTTTATCAAAAACTTAATTAAAATGTTTATTCTTATCTGAAGAAAGAATTTGAACATAATTCTGATTATTCTCATTTTATGATAAAAATTGAATTAATTTGAAGGATTTTAATATTTAATCAGAGATCAATATGAAAGGTAGGTTATTATAAATTATATTTGCAAGAATTTATTATGATTGATAGAATTTTTATAAAATTGGACAAATATTCTTGAATTAATCAATAATTCTACAATGGCAATCATATTAAATTATAGCAATGAATAGTGCATACTTTATTTTTTTAATAATTATTTGATACAGTCTAAGACTAACAATATTCAACATGAAGCAGTGTCAACTCATTTAAATTATTAGTCATTTTAATAATTTGTGATCAACTCCACACAATTATATATAAAATGAAAAATTATCAGGTAAGTTATGTTATTTTGAAAACATAGGTTATATTTCAATATGTGCTTCTTCCATGAATAGTCTAAACGTCAAATAACTACTTGCTTAAACTAGCTTGCTATTCCCTCTTATAACTCTAAAGATTTTCAATAATTGATTATTGTGTATTACGACTCATTGATTTATTTTAATTCTCAGATGTATAATGAAGATGATTGACATTATTAATTAATAAATATCTAAAAATTAACAATTAAAAATAGAGATGTTCGTAAAGATACAGCTTTTAAATGATTTTATTGAAGTATAATTTTTCCTGCATATTTGAAATTAAAAAGCTTACTATTACAAATATAACACTCATAAACCCTCCAGTGTTTGATACGGCATCTAAGAATGTGGATACTTAACTTATATAGTGAAATATTGGATCGTTTAAAAATAACCACATTTCAATCAATTAAAATTGAAAATTTTAGGCGATAATCAAGTTATCAATCTAAAATAAATTCTTTGTCTTTCTTTGTTTTTATAATAGCAATTTTTCAGGCTTCAATAGAATTTTATAAATTCAATTCTTACATATTTTTTTAAATCTTGACTATGTTCAAACACTACTCTATCTATGTAGAGCACATTATAAATATGTATATATTTAGGTTCATAATTTACATATCATTATTAATATAACTTTTAAAAATAAAAAAAAAACAATTCTATATTTTTAAAGATAAATTGATTTGGAATTTCTTTCAAATGAATAGTATATCATCTTTAAAATTAGAAATTGCTTAGAAAAATATAAAACAAAAATAGTAAAATCACAAACATAAATTGGTATAAAAAAGTAATTTATCTTGTAAAACTGAATTTTAAAACAGTTAAATAAATTATTTAAAATTATAATTAAAAAATCGAATATCTTGCGATATTTAAACTAATGTGATTATTTTTAAAATTCATACTGCTCCTTAACTATACTTATAATTACTGTTGTATTATTACTTAAATAATATAAACTAAAATATCTCAATCCATTAAATTTAATTGTCTTACATTGTGAATTTCTATGAAACTTTGAAAGACATTTTATATTAGAGACAATTCTCAAAAAGAAATCTCCAATATTTTTTTGCAAATTATTAAACTTAAGTATTTTTTTATTTTAATTGAAAGGATTCCAAAATATTCACTCTAAAATACTGGATATTATAGCCGAATTTTCTTAATATTTAAAATCTACGTAGAAAAAATGAAGAATTTCAAAACTATGATTAAAAATAATATCTATTATAGTAAATTTCAAAAACAATAATATATAAATTTTTTAAAAAATACTATCATGTTACTCTTATACTCAAAACATTTTTTTAAAAATAATAAACTATTCTAATTTAAAATTCCTTAAAGTTTATTATTGAATAATAATTAAGGATTTAAGCCAAAAAGAAAGCAAGGATGCCAAGTCAAGTTAGTATTGTGACAATCCCTCCTAAATGTGTTTTAAATATTGGGGATTTCTTATAGTTCAAAGTTATAGGATGACCGAATGAATCTTAAGATTTTATAAATTTGCTTATCTTCTTTGAAGCCATTTAATAAGATGATGTTAATTGAATTACAATAAAATTATTATATATTTAGATTTACCTTGAAAATATAACTACTCAATAAATCTTTGTTTCCAGTTTATATTTCAGTAATTTTTTTTTCAAATTGTTTAACCTAATTTATTCTACAAATTATATTTTAATTTGTAAATTTCAAATATTTAATCTAAATATTAGGGATTTAACTTTTTAATATGTGATTTATAATTTAATTTTACGTTGTGCATTACTTTTAATTCTCTTATACAGGCTTTTAAAAAGAGCTTTTTTCAAAAAAGTATTGAAATAATTATTTTTTATTGTTTATGTCCTATCTATATCGTGTTTTAGAGTATATAAATTTATAGGTGATTAATTTGCATAAATTAAAAAATTCTCAGTTGAAAAATAATATACTCAGAAGCAATTTGTGAGAGTTTGTTCTTTTTTTATTTTAAAAAACTTTTAAAGAAAGTTTTAAGTACCTTAATACAAAATAAAATGATTTTTCATTTAATTTCTTAGCTAAATAGTAATTTGATAAACGCATGAATAGATCAGAAATTTTAAACTAAAGGATTATTTAGTAATTTCTAATTATGGATTATTAGAGGTAAAATTTAGTAATTTTACTCACTGGGATTATTATTACTCAACATTTAAAACCCCAAAAAACTTTTAGTAGCTTTATTGAGTTTTTGATTGATAAATAATTTTTTATATCATAATTTATTATTGTTTTGATAGGATTTAATTGAAACTTTAATAACTAAATATTAGATAATTAAATGTATAGTATTAGAAGTAAAATAATAGAACTAATAAAATAAATATTAATTTAACAATTTTTTGATTAAAACCTCAATAGTATTTAATGAAATAAAATTGGTAATTGCGAATTAGTTAATGAAAAAAAGAATTTACAACTTTTATTTTGTTACATAAACCCTTTTCACTTTTGAAATTTTCTAATTAAAAAATTACCTTTTTTAAAAGCAATTACTCTATAATTTAAAAGAAAATCGCCATTTCACAATATCTCTTATATTTATTCCTAGACATTTTGGTACAAGATATACTAAACCATAATAGGAGAGTAAAATTTTATTATCAATTCTTTATTCAGATTGTAAAATCCATAATTTTAAATCATAAAGCAGGGTTAGAATTTATTGAAAGTCAATCTTTTTGTATAAAAAAGAAGTTTTAAATTATGTGATATGAATTAGTACTTTCTTATTAGATTAATTATTAATAAAACAACAACCTAAAACTAATTGATTTTATGTAACTATAAATATATAAATCTAATAATGTGAATGAGCATAAATAACCTTATCAATAGCTTTCGAAGATTCTTTATTTTTATATTTTGGTATTTTATGTTTTATTTAAAATACACACTTTAATACGATTATTAATTTTCTTCCATACAGTTTTTATAAGAATGTGGACACTTGTCTCTTTATTGTTTATTGTTAATCTGACATTACAAACCTCATCTAATTATATATAATTATCATTTGTAAAATTTTTATATTATTTTTAGATCAGGAACAGCAATTTTGTAAATTTTAATGATAAATGTGAATTTAATATGGATAGTAAATTATAAACACTAAAATAAAGTTAATATGAATATGAAAAATAATAAATTAATATTTTTATTTAATTTTGAATCACTTTTAATTAAAAATATTTTTTCCAATTTGAAAAACGAGGGTCTCAAAATATAATGTTAATTATATATTCCTAATAAGTAATCAAAAAATAATAAAATGAATAAATACAATGAGAGTTTCAAACAACTAGAATTCAATGATTTAATAATAAAATTATAATATCATTTTTTATAACAATTTATTTATATCAATAATTATTCTTAAATAAATATAATTTTATCTAGAAGAGATTTCCTTTATCATCAGGATTTTATTTTCTTCTATCATAGTTGAATTGATTTAACTCTACAAATGTGGTATTTTAACTATAAAGAGAAGAAGAGATAATCAATAAGTAATTAAGTATATTTCTAAATAAAATTAAAGGATTAACTTATTAAATTAAATTTTTTTAATGCTGTCCTCTAGATATAGATTTTAAGGTATAAATTTGTAATACTTGGCAATAAACTATTTATCTGACATTTAATCATAATTATAAACATATTAGAACAATATAATTTGTAAAAATAGACAAATATAAATGACATGGAATGGAGCTCATTAAACAGATAATTTTTGATTGGCTTATCGAAATCTTACTCATCAAAATATTCCTTCAGGATATCCGTTTCCACTTGTATTGCATCTATACCTTTGGTAAATTCTTGGGAGGAAGTTTCCTGCCCCAAATATTAATTTTTCTTTTTTTTTGCCAAAAATTATGGTAGAGAAAAATTAAACACTTTTCAATTTCTAGCCTATTTAGTAACATTTATAAATATAATTTTCTAGGTTTAAAATCTCATAACTCATAGAAATTATTATAAAATTTGTTCTAACAATTAAAATTTATGTAATTTCATGAAATTCTTCAAATCTATATATATAAATTATATTTAATGGATGTTTATATAAGTAAAACCTGATTGTAATTTAATAATGATTTTTATAAATTGATAAAATTAACATTTTTTATATAAATATGGGAGATGAAATTCCATTTTTTTGGGATCAGGAAACTACCTTATTGAGAAACATAAACTTCCACTCCCCCCAAATCTTCTTCACTTTTGCATTTCAGATTTTTATTTGGATACTTTTAATCTAGAGAAGTTTAGTTGCATCTTTTAAAATTTAGAGTTAAGTAACCCTCATACATTTAAAAATAAAAATAAATTGAATTAAGTTAATTGTGGTATGGTTAAAGATTTAAAATCAATCAATTATAATATTAACTATTTAATACTTAGTCAACATAAAATCTTATGGGTAATATTATAATTAAAATGACAGCAGTCAATAAAAGTGGGAATCTGAAATAATATAATGTTAAAATGAAAGTAAGTAAGTTAAGAATTTTAATTATTTTAATAATTTATCAATTATTTTATTACTTTATTATGGCTTTATTTAGCATAAGTTGAAGCATAGTTACCTCTAAGAGGTATAGAGAAATTTATAAATAAAAATTTTTAATAAATAAATTTCTTTAGGGACATAGACCAATACTTGAGTTATTAGTGTAATAGGGGGGGGGTCTAAGTCGGTACCATATGAAAAAAAATTTTTTTACACAAAAATCCTAAGTCGGTACCACATAAAAAAAAAAATTTTTTCATTCAAAAATATAAATATTTATTTTAAAGTTAACTTATTTTATATTTTGATAACATTTTTTGATTAGTTATATAAAGAATTTTAATGTAAAAAAAAGACATAAAGATATTGTAAATACAGTTGATCAAATTATTGATGTTTTACAATTTATTAAGGATATCAAAAATTTTATTGAAGCACTTTAAGATATTGGGATTGTTCAAAGATGTGAAATGCAGTGTATGTTTACTGAAAAAAAACTAAGATCAAGAAATGACACACCTGTCCATGAGGAATTCAAATTTAATATGTTATTCAATAATAGCAACAATTATATTAATAAAATGATGATGTAGAAAATGATAATGAAAATTATGAAGTTTATGATGAAGAATTTGAAGAATAAAAAAAATAAGGTCAAGATTTTGAAATGTACGATGAAGATGAAATCAACAATGAAATTACAAGACCAAGAAATTTTAGAGGTACAAACTAAATTGAAAGCTTATGGTTTTACTAAAAAAAAATGTTTGAAAATTTTTATAGCACAGTAAGCGATGAAAATTTTAATTTGCATGACTTTTTAATGAAGGGTCTTTAGAGAAGATATGTCAAAATGAAAAAAGAAAAACCGGATGAATCCAAAGCTGAGATTTTTTATATATTATTAATTACTTATAATTATTTTGAATGAAAAAAAAAATTTTTAATGTGGTACCGACTTAGGATTTTTGTGCAAAAAATTTTTTTCATATGGTACCGACTTAGGATTTCAAAAATTGAGTGGTACCGACTTAGACCCCCCCGGTGTAATACAATTAAGATAGAAAACCTTATAATCTATCAGGTTCACATTAAATGAGAGGAATATCAATTGATTTGTCTTAGAATTGTTTATCTTAATAGAATTATAATTTTGAATAAATTAATATATCAAAGAAATCAGTTGTTTATATAATAAGACTATTAATTATATAATAAAATTTAAATATCTTCATCATAACCATAAACTTCCATTCTTAATTATACTTGAAAGTAAGATTCTCCTTCTTCTAAACTCAAAGTAGATCCATAATTCCAAAAGAATACTAAAAAACTAAATTATTAATTAAAATAGTAATTTTTGTTTAATTATTGTATAAATTTTATTAAAGTATAGAACAGCTAAATCAAAGTTATTGATATCTAATAAAGTTTCAAGGGGATTGGATATTGAATTTATATAAAACCTTGGAATATACATATAATGTATGTGATAAGATATAGTTTATTATTAATACGAACATAATTTTATTTATTATTATAGATCATATAATGATAATGTTCAATTTTTATGTAATTAAAGACGATTCTTATAATAAATGATCGAATGCTTTATTTTGATTATTATCTCTAAAATAATTATTTAATTTATTTAATTGGTTTAATTTGTTGATCTTGTTATGATGAACTTTGATCTATTAAAGACACCGACTATTTAAGCCAAAAAGTATTTAATACAAATTTGTTATTTTATATGAAAATGAATAGTTAAAAAAATATTAATCTCAATTAACATCAATAGAAGAATGTAAAATATTCATATATCAATTGGTAATTTCTTTCTTACAATACTTTATCTTTGATTTGCAATTACTATTGGTTATTATTGATAAAATAGGGAAAAAAATTAGTAAAATGAATATTAAAATATCAGATTAACTACCTTATATTAAATATCTCTAAATTAATTTCTATCAAAGAATGATAAATTGAGGAAAACTAACGACAATTATATATATCATAAACTATAATATTCTCTTATGTTTTATTTAGATAATTACAAATGATCTTTTTATTTATTTTTGAATCAATATATATAATGCTCTCTTCAATTTTTATAGATATTTATCATAAATATGTATCACAAATTACGTATTAAAGTAAAAGAACTTGTGCGCAGGTTGGATGAGCTTTTTTTAAAATATGTTCGAAATTCCTAGTGAAAAATTTGGAAAATGAGATAAGGATATGAAAACATAGTTTTTTATTTGAAAAATTAATGAAATATGTAATAACTATAAGATATTCAATAATATTGCAAAGGAGGACAGAGAAGTAATCTTATGCTTAATATAGAGTTTTATTCCATTTTAATTACGAATTAAGAATTTATAAATTAATTACGTTTACTGATTAATTTAAGTATTTTCTAATTTCATTACTTCATGATTAATATTAAAATTATAAAGAATTCTATTATTCGATGTTATTTAAAGTGTCTATATCTTAAAATTATTTATTGTATAGATTAAATTTAAGAATATGAAAATTCAATAAAAATAATAAGGCTAATTGTATTTAATTTGAATAAGTTCTTTAAAATATTAATTTATAAAAACTACATGATTTTATATAATTATATATATTTCTAAATCTTCATAAGTATGATTTGAATTTTAATTTATTGAAAACGTCTACTCTAGTATATTTTACTAATTTTTATCCTTAGATTTTTGTTTGTTACTTACATTTTCACTTGCTTTTTCTTTGTTAAATGGAGAACATTTTCTATTTACTATTTATATTTAATGGAATGGAAACCCATCATCTGTATTTAATGTTTTTAAGCGTTTCTAAGGCAATAAATTATTATTTTATTATTTATGGAAATTTTACTATCTTTTGTTCATTTATTTATCACGTATTGGTTTTATTACAAATTTAACAAATTTTATAATTAAAATTTTTAAAATTTTGGTATTTCTTGCAAAGAGTCTGATTATTTAACTCCAAGTATTTAATTTATTATTTTCTAATTAATTAATCTGCTTTCCTTATTTTCCAAGAGCGATAATAAATGATTCTAATAATCGAACTTATCTTGAGTAGATTTTTCTAATTATTTTGCTTTAAAATTACTTACATCACTAATTTATTTTAATGCTTAAAGATCTTGATTTGTTGACTTCCTAAATTTATTGGATTTCAGAATATTTTAGTGCATATAAACCGTCAATTCCCTTTGGTAATTATCTAAAGTTAATTAACTTTAGATGTTTGAATTTTAAGTACTTTTAAGAATCTCGACGATCAAAACCCCAAAACCCCTTCAGTAGTTTTATTGAGTTTTTGAATGATAAAAGTAGACTATTATTGCATACTTTATTAGGGTTTTAATAGGGTTAATGTAGGGGTTTAATGTTTAAATATTAGTAATTTAAGTGAGTATATGCGAAGTTTAGGGTCTGTTTATGACAATGATTACATAGATCTATTGTTTGAGTTGCGCTATGGATGTGATGAATATAGTGAATAACACAAGCCTGTTATGAATTATACATCTATAACAAGGATCCTCCATAAATTTCCACCGACTGTTAGGTCTCACTGTATATTAGTATTGGATTTAAAGAGATAGAATCTTAATTCTAAGCCTAAGAGACCTCTAAAATTTTAGCAGCATACATCGATTATCTTATTAATGATAAGACTCTTAAATACTGGTCTCATTTCTTTCTAGCCTAGAGGGCTGTGATGTTTCATCGCCAATTTCCTGAACTTCACATCTCTGCTTAATCGATAGCTAACATATATAAAAAGAATGGAATATCTTAGCAGAGTCAATCGTATAAAGATAGTGATTGACTTTAATGTTCCATTTTATAAGACTAATTTAAAATTTATATTCGATTATATGCAGAGGTCTTAAGAACATGATAAAAAGTTCATACACGCTGATGAAGCTGTATTTACATTTAATACCTTTATATCAAGGTCTTGGTGCAAGAGGTATAATATAGAAGTTTATGACTAAAAAGTTAAGATATAAACTCATGCTATTCTTGGTGGAATAAGTGAAGATAGTGGCCCTAGACTTATGTTATTCACCCTCGTTCTATAAAGACTGAGTAATATATTAAGTTCTTTTAATAGCTCAGAGATAAGTACGCTGATTGAGAGATTATTCTGTTCGTTGATAACTTGTCAGTTCATAAACTAAGACTCAAGGAATGAATATGAAAGATTAGACATAACACCTGTATTTAATATTCCTTACAGCCCTTAGTTTATATGAATTGAATTATATTGGGGGGTTATTGAAAGGTCATTATAAGAAATTGCTGCTCTATCACTTGATACACAACTTGAAGATAGGTACAGTAAATTTTATTAAGAGTGCTGCAAAGAGAGTCAGCGATGATAAAGCTAAAGTATGTGGAAAAGAAGGGAGATTTTGTGTTTATAAATAGTTTTAGATTTAAGCGAATGAATAAGTTCACATATTAAATTTGCCCGTGAAGGGATTTGGCTTCTCTTTCTTTTCTTCTTCTTAGGGCTTGCTTGGCCTATGTTTCTTCTCTTAGTGCCAGCCCCTGCATCTATGTTCATCTCGTCTGGCTTTTAGAAATCTTTGTAGAGTCTCTTACTTAATGCATGCCTTACTTGAGATTTTCTCTCTCTGTTTAATTTGCTGCGCTCTTTCATAAAATATATATCAGTGCCAGGTTTTTCTATAAAGTTAGAAGACTAAGCTTACTAGAGATGAATGGATGCTTCTGCAGTCACTGATTTTAATTCCCTGCTTCTCTTTTTCTTCAGGAGAGATGCTAAAGCGTTTCTTGTGAGCTTCTTAAATTACCACATTTAAGTACTCAGGTTTCAGAGTTCAGGACACCAAATAAGAAGTTTCTCTCTGGCAACTTACCAGAGAGCTATACCTTTGATGGAAGTTAGAAATCTACGTCCGGATCACTCATAGCATCGTCATATAGGTTTGCCACTGATATTTCAGGGTAGTTAGGTATCTCTATCATCCTTATTTCATTAGACTTAAAAGCTTTTTTCACATCACTTAGTAAGGCTTTTAAGAATGAGATTTTAGCCCCCTCCTAAGTTGGGAAGAAGAGTCCAACTATAACAATTGTATTGATTATACATGAAAACTTACCTTGCTATATCAAGTATCTGTAGAGGTCCTCTTTACTTATGAATTTACCTATTAAATCTTGAGATTATATCCTCTTCATTGCATCATTCATGGATTCCATCTTACTTCCAGTTTCTAGAAATGTTTATGAGATTTAAAATTATGATATCCTTTCTAAACTTACTAAAATTTTACTACTGAATAGAGAGATCCAGCTGGAGATCCACAGATATTGAGAAAGATGGAGGAATTTTCTCCAAGTTTCAGAGTTTGACTTCCATTTTTATCAAACTTTCTCCATTAAATTGCTCCTAATAATAATTAATTTAATTAGGCGGTGCTCCTAATTTATTTAAAACTTAATTAGGAGGTTACATTAAATTTCAAAACCGTATTAATTGGTACATTAAAAAAATTAAATTGTTAAACTTCCCCTCCTAATTTTTCGAGAACAAATTTAGGAGGACCACCTAGCTTAACAAAACACATTTAGGCGCATTTTAATGTATAAAATGGATGAATTAGTGTATAAATTATCTCAAAATTTAAGAAAATTGAAACTAATGTCACACACTCTGTTCTTATCAAACCTCTCTAAATCTTTAAGGATGTGCTTTTACTCCAGTATAAAGGTAGAATTTATTAAGCTTATATAATTATTAATAGTATTTATAAAATGAGCGGTAAATTACTTAGAAAAGCGGCATTGTTTGGCATTAGCCATCAAAATCTTTCTTTCATGAATCAAAATAAAATTGAGACTTGTGATGCCTCTACCTAATATGAACCTGAAATTTTCTTACCCTAGGTCTCAGACTTTGAATAAAAATTCAATTGTTAAATAGTAAGGTAGAGCTAAAAAATTTAAAGCGAGGTTCCAATAAAAATGATTGAAGAGGAGGAAGTGAAAAAAGAAATAAATATAGAAAACATTTGTAAAGAGTGTGAGAAGAGCCTTTCTTTTAAATCTGCTATCAAACGTCATATTTTAGAGCAGCATTCTAACAAACCCAAGCTCTATCTTAAGCATGATAAGATAGAGGGAAAATATTTCTGCCCTTACTGTAATAAGTAATACAATCATTCAAGGGATCTAAAAGTTCACCTCGAAAAACACTATGGTAAGAAGCTTGAGGTCATAGATCCTGAGATTGGTGAAGTATTTCTTTAAAAAAGAAAGCCAAGAGACCCTTTATAATTTCTGGAGCAAAGAGTTAAGAAAGAGGATAAACTCATTAAAGCAGTGAAGTACCTCCGTGCCTCTGAGATAGTAAAAATTACTCTCAAGATGCATGCTCTCAAGCTTCCAATATGGAATATAATTGGCCAAACTTTGTGCTAAGAAAGTTATCTTATTCTTGAGGATATTTTTGAGAAAAAAGTCATAACTGATTAGCAGTTTGCTTACAAGATTTATCCATTCAATTACTTTAATGCAATGACAAGTATCAAATGGAGTTTTTCAATGAGTATTAAGCTCTTACTAAAGCAAAAGATAGACAGAGCAGATTTATAATTAAACTTGAAGCAATTCCTTGCTTAAAATCATGTAGCTTTTAGCCTACCTTTTTACTATTGACTATATTCAAGACTAAAGATGTCCAAAGTAACTACCTCTTATTCTAACAAATGTCTGCAAAGGTATTGAGGAGCTGCATACTTTATGATACGTGCACAGAGATTTAAAGCCTGAAAACATTATGATTGACTTTTCACCACTCAGATTGGTAATAATAGACTTCAATAGATCGTAGAGAGCTGAGGCTTCAGGACTGGCCAACGTTCGTGGCACTCCTGTATATTTTCCCTTGAGAGAAGACTGGAGGGATGGAGATATTGAATGGAATATATGGGTTCTAGCAGCAATAATAATAGAGTGCGATATGCAAAGAAATGACTATTATAATTGTAGAAGAGAATAAGATTCAAAGCAAAGAATGCAGCAGTATCAAGAGCAAAATAAGATAAAAGGTAAAATGAGAGATAAGGCTAAGTAAATTATCCTGAAGCCTAACAATAGACCAGAACATACAATCGACTAGATAATAAGTTGGTTAGGAGAAATTAAGTTTTGAAAATTGCCTCATGATGCTAATGTACTGTTTGAGAGAATATTTAAAATACAACAGCTAAAATGGACACTAATTTACATTACATTTAAACATTAAATCCCTAATATACCCTATTAAGCGAGTATAATTAAAATGGGGAGACAGTTAAAATTAAATCAAAAAAGAGATTAAATAAAATTATGATCATCTCAATACACAAGAGTAAAGATGCAACAGTGACTAGTTTGAATTATATTTGAGTAGATCCTTATTTAAATTTAATTAACTATTCAACTAACTAAAAATGGAATTTTAGCATTTTTATCATCTTTTCTGATTTTTTTTATTTTTGTTCATCGATCAAGTAGATGCTGTAGCTGATCTTCAAGTTTTTTCAGAATTTTCATAGATATTTTCAGGGTATATCTTCCTTAAAAAAATTTAAAGTGTGGAGAGTGTGGAGCCCAATATTGACAATAATAGTAGTAATAGCACTAATATTCTCAAAATCAAGCATTATTATGAGTCTGGTTGAAATTCTGAGAATTTCAAAATTTTAGATCACTGATTTTTTCTTAGTTTTCATCAACATCATTTTCATCATCATCTTCAACATTAGGTATGACATCTATGAATTTTAGAAAAACAAGATGTTTTTGAAAAAATCC
>ARYC01012774.1:0-19178 GCA_000711775.1 Oxytricha trifallax | reverse complement strand
TTTCTCTTGGCAGGTATAAGCTTTTAAGTTTCTTTATCTTGAATCAAGAACTCGCTTAAGTGATGCTTTTGCATAGGTTTCTTCACTTTTGCAGAATGGGTATAGGACTTCATACAAGTTGTGCATTAATATCTGCCATCGACTTTATAATGCTTGAAATAGATCTTAGCTCTACCAGAGTGTATTTCTTTGATGTGCCTCTTCAAGCTAGAATCAGTTGAGAAGAAATTTTAGCATTCATCGCATTAAAATGCTTTAATCTTTTCTACTGTGAGCTGTTCTTTTAACTACTCAACATCTTCGATAAGCGTTTAAATATCCATCTCTGCTTCCTGATAATTATTTCTAGAACAAACACCTCAGATTCAAACTCAAGAGCTTTTAGCTCTGGCTTCTTGGAGGAGCCAAAGTTGAGCAATGATTAACATGTTCCAAGAGAGACTGCTTTGGGATTTAAGTTAACCGCCATGTTTAAATTCAAATTCAAATTTCTATTATTAATAAGTAAAAACCTCACTACTTATACTAACTTTGTATAGGAGCTAGCACTGCAACAAAAATGGTTGATTCTTAGGTGTTAGACATCATATTTATGCTTAGTTTATAAATATAAATTTTCTAATTTTATGCTAAATATATTTAATTTTGGTACCAACTGACAATTAATTCAGGTTGGTACTGGTACCAATTAGGTTTTGAACCATTTGGAACTTTTCCATTTAAATCTCATTAGTTTTAAACTAGGTACTAATTAACTTTTGGTATTATTAAATTGGTACCAATTAAAATAAACTTATTTAGTATTAGTACTAATTAAATTAAAAAATTTTAGTACTAATTTAATGGAACTAAATTTATAAAAATGGAGCTCCATCTAGTTTGTTACAGCTTCTGCCAGCTTTCTCCACGTATCCTTACCAGGTTGACCTCCTATAAGACCCATATTTAATACTAAGATTTTAAGCAGTAGGATCCAGAACTATAAATATTAAAATTTGAAATTCAATAAGAAGAGAAGGAACAAGGATGGAATCTATAAATACTGCAATGAATAGGGTTGAAGCTGAAGAAATTATCTCAAGATTTAGAAGTAAGGAAGATCTATATCGAAACCTGACTCAACATGGTAAGCAAGATACAACTACTTAAATCATATACTATAGTGGGATTATTCCTTCCAACGATGGAAGGTACCAAAATTTCTTTCTTAAAAGCTATACTGTGTGATGAGAAGAAAGCCTTCAAAAAAATTGAAATTAAGTTGATAGAAATACCAAACTACCCAGAGATTTCAGTCACTAATATTTACGATGATGCGATGGAGATGAAGAGTTAGTAGTTTATCTTCCTACCAAGAAACAAATCTCTAACAAACTTCCAGAAGGAGCTTCTTTTTTGGTGTCCTTGGCACTTTAAGAGAGAGAGAGTTATATCAGAGAGATCATTGAAGAAGCTTACAAGAAACGCTACTGTATTTCTCCTGAAGATTAAAAGAAGCAAGGCATACTAATAAGCGAGACCTGGCTTGAAGAGCTTAAAAGCATCGTTACCTCTCTAGTAAGATTTGATTCATAACTTTGTAGGGAAACCTGGATCTGGTATATTCCTACTGAAAGTGCATGCGAAGGTTCACAGAGAGAGAAAGTCATAGACTATTCACTTTATAAAGATGTTTAAAGCCAGTTTAAATGAACATAGATGCAGGAGCAGGCACTAAGAGTAGAAATATGGGCCCAAGCAAGCCATAGGAAGAGGAGAAGAAAGAGAAGCCAAATATCTTTCTGGGTAAATTAAATTTTATATGTGAACTTATTCATTCATTTAAATCTAAAAATTATTTCTATACATTCATTCTTACCTCTCTCGCACAAATTGTTGTCTTATCTACGTTCACTCTCTTACAACTGCTTTGTATAAAGTTTTCTGTATCGATGGGCAAGTCATGCATAAGATGATAAAGCAACAGCTTCTTGTAATGAGTCTTGATTTAACTCCACTTATTTCAGCTAAAATTGCATGGGTGGCAACCTTTACTTTCTAGTCATAAACTTCAGTGTTACCATACTTCTTGTACCACGACTTATTAATAAAGGTGTTGAAGGAAAATACAGCTTCATCAGCATTTATGAAATTGATGTTATTAGTGATAGCTCTCTGCATATACTCATATATATAGTTTAAATTATTACTATAAATTAGCACTGTTAATCAATCACTCTCTTCACTCTGTTGACAGTCTTGAGAGTAATACCATTTCTTCTATAAATGTTGGCTATAGTTTAAGGAGAGATACGCATGTCAGGAAACTTGCGATGAAACATCACAGCTCGCTAGTCTAGTGGAAAGTGTGCCCAATACTTCAAAGTCTTCGAGTCGCAGAGGTATTCAATATGATGTTGTGAGAACTTTTATTTTTTTGCAGGATGCTTCAAGTGTTTGAGTTAAAATGCTAATCAGCTAACAAGCAATGATATACCTCTTGCTATGTAAGCTTGCTTGAGTTGCCAATTTATATTAAATTACAATAAGTTGATATTGAGCCATGTTTCAAGTTGCTTTATATTTGCCAATTTTTGTTTATTGATTTTTATCCACAGAATATATTCTTCAGAAATTCTTCATCCTCATTTGATGAATGTCTCTGATAGATGATTGTAATACAAAAGATCAGAAATTTGGGGAAAATTTACTTGTTTGCATATTCCTTTTGTCCATCTTTATTTTTAATTCTTGATATTTTACTTTACAATGACTATTTTCTACAAAAAACATAATGTAACAAAATTAATTGTAGTTTTAAGTTTAGCTAAAACTCTAACAAATTCTCACTAAATTATGTATTTAATACTAAACTATTCTTAGTAATCTAAGTTGTTTTTAATTAAAAATTAATAAACTCTCACAAACTCTAACAAAATATTAAACTATTGTTAAATTAGACATTTTAATTAACAATTTTTATTAAATGCTTTATACACTTTCTAAAGCAGTATAATACATTTCTTAAGAATATCCAATACTTTTAAAGAAAATGCCATTCTTTATTATTTTTTATTTCATTAGTAATATAAACTCGTTTGTTATTTGTTGTATATTTTACTAAAATTATTTAGAACATAATTTAGAAGTATTTTTTCACCAGTTGATAATGAAATTTTGCTCCTTGTTAAAATTTTAATAAATTCTAAACGAAATCTATCGACTCTAAACGATCAATGATATAATGAAGTTTCCCTTAATTAATTTTTGAAATAAAAATTAGAAGTTTTGCTAAAATGAAAAATTACTTGTAAATTCAATATCTATAAAAGTTTCCAAAGAAAGAAATGAAAAATTAGGAAAATTTTATTGTAAATTTTACATAGAAATACAATTAATGAAAATTTTTAATTTTTGAAACTAAAGAGATCTCATTTTTATCTGAAGTTAATCTTTTATAAAGTAATTTAATTTGATTGAATTAAATTTGCTTATAATTTAAGAGATTATATTTTAATTGGAATGGTTGATTGATAATAATAAAATGAATTAATTTTGTTTATTTATAAGCTTTTTACATCTTTTATAAAATAATTATGTTAGACTTTTTATTTTAAATAATTCATTGAATAAATGAGTAAGTTAATCGGAATAAATAAAAAAAATGATTTCCTTCATAAATCTACAACCACAAAAATTGAGAACAACTTTTTTGTTTAATAATTAAAAAACTAAAGTATTCTTAGATTTTTCTTTATATATTAATAGATGTCATATAAAGTAGTATACATTGAGTAAAAATTAGTTTTCACAAAAAGCATAAAATTTAGTCATGTAATAATTTAAAAATAAATATAACTTGATTTATACTTTACTTACTATAAAGAAAAATAGAAGTTAAGTTGTCATTCATTTTTATTAATTTTAACAATCTAGTATCTTAAAAATGAAAAGTACATTAAGATTTATAGTTGAAAAGTAAGTTTAATATTTTAATAAAACATATCAAGTTAAAAAAGCTTAGTATACCAACTGTAAATTATTTGTGTTAGAGTTTGTCAGAGTTTTATTGAAAATTAATAATGTTTACTAATTGAAACTATAATTTTAATTTATGCCTAAAAAAATATATTGCTTTGGACTACAATAAGATTTATATCGTTGTATATAATAAATAAAACCATGTGATTAATTATTATTGTCAGCATTATTCATTAAGTTTTCTAAAATTTCTGCACTTTTAAATATTTATAGAAGTCGTAATAGAAATCTTCTCCATTATGAGAATAATTAACTTATTTAAATAATATAATGATAACTATTAATAACTGTTTGAGTTTGTAGACAATTTTATACTTTTTAATATAATATAAAAGTAAGTTTTACCTGATCATCCATTTGTTCTCGATGAGGTTTTGGGGTTTTGGGATTTACTTAGCTGTCGAGGAACTCTTGCACAGGAGCTTTGCTATAGCTCCATAATTCATTACTGGTTTGACTAAGTCTATATTAATACTTGTACCATACCTAAGTTTAAGAAGTTAATCTAAATATTACTCATCATATATAGACCCTAAATTTCGCTAATTTATATTTCTCATTTTAAATTGGCGTAATTTCTCTACTGACCCCAATAAGACCCCAACTATACCCTTCAAAACAAAGCACTTATAAACCTAACTAAGGGGTTTGTAGTTTTGATTGTTATGACAAGTTTTTCCACTCAAATGTTGTAAGATGCCATCTAAGTATTTATAAATCGAGGAACAATAGAAGATACGCAGGAGAGCAGTCAAATTAGAAATGAAAGTTTTCTAAACACTATACCCTGTGACAAAAAACTATGCCATGCACTCACTACTTAGCTTGGAGCCACGCTATCTCTAAAAGAATTCATCTAGTGAAGTCATTAGGTGTTTAGTTTGAAAGATGAGCTATAATAACTTTGATCTGTAGCTTTCTACAACTGATGAGTTGCATAAGGCTCTGTATAGATGATAGAGGATATACCTTTATTTTGCATTTTCACTTTCCCAATTGTTAAATCTTGATTTTTTTGATTTTTTAATATCTGCAAAACTGCCCAAATCCACTGTTTACAGTCATTTTCATCAAATTTGCCAATTTTTATTAATTATAATATTTTTATCAATTTTTGAGTTTTAAAAACCCCAAATCCCCTTAGAGAGGTTTATAAGTGCTTTTATTTGTAGGGTATAGTTAGGGTCTTATTGGGGTTAGTAGAGAAAACGCATGTTTTATGTGAATTTAATGTATATTTAATGAATATTATGTCATTCAATTCAAACGAATTTTATTTGCTTGTCTTTGTTATACATCTGGAATCTTGCTCTCTTAAGTGGCACAAGTATGTCATCCAATCTTTACCTTGGATAGGAGGGAGCACATATTATTACCATCTCTACTATCTATTTATTTCCATGTATATATATTTTCTTACTATATATGCTTCTAAGCTTTACTGATTGATTATTTTTCAAAGTTTGAACCAAAGTAAGCCATACTTTCCATATCACTCTCTAATATAATAGCTCCCATTGCCCATACATGCCACTAAACAGAGCCATTAGTCCATTTCTCTCTGATTGAGAAGAATCCAGGTGTCCCAAGAACCTTTGCGAAGGTCACTATCTCTTATCTTAATGCTCTAATGAAATCTATAACAACTACTTCTAAAGGGCAGAGGTTTATCATAACTTTTCAGGCTTCAAATCTCTATGAACATATCCAAGTTCATGCAACTCCTTTATACCCTATATCATATCTGATAGTATATCATTCAAATCATCTGGGTATCTGTAATGATTTAGATCATCTCTTAGAGTCATTTCATATTTCTTAAGCCTTAATGCTATATAACCATAGCTTAAAATGACACCATTTAGCTTAAGCAAGTTCTTGCAATCTCTTCGCTCTCTAAGAATAATGTATTCGTTAGCAAACTCATTTTGGTACTACTCATTCTTTAGTAGATATCTGTAATGATACACCTTGTATGCATAATCATCAAATGCAATGAGTTTTGGTTTTGCAGGAACGCTTATTTGCAAATAGTTATCAATACAACTGCTAATATCAATTGCATTTAATGCATGTATGTTCAGAGCTTTGGATTAGAAGCGTGCTAATAAAGTATTGCCAACCGGTTGATTCATCAATTCATGCAACTTCTATCTCTTGAGTCTCTCCTGCTACTCTCTTATACTTAATGACCAATAGTATTTGACTTTCTTTTGGCAGGTATAAGCTTTTAAGTTTCTTTATCTTGAATCAAGAACTCGCTTAAGTGATGCTTTTGCATATGTTTCTTCACTTTTGCTGAATGGGTATAGGACTCATACAAGTTGTGCATTAATATCTGCCATCGACTTTATCATGCTTGAAATAGATCTTAGCTCTACCAGAGTGTATTTCTTTGATGTGCCTCTTCAAGTTAGAATTAGTTGAGAATAATTTTAGCATTCATTACATTATATTGCTTTAATCTTTTCTACTGGGAGCTGTTCTTTTAACTCCTCAACATCTTCGATTAGCGTTTAAATACCCATCTCTGCTCTCTGCTTCCTGATAATATTTCTAGAACAAACACCTCTGATTCAAACTCAAGAGCTTTAGCTCTGGCTCCTATTCAATGTAGATGATCTCTGGCTTCTTAGTTTAGCCAAAGTTTAGCTAAGATTATCAACTGCCAAGAGAGACTGCTTTGGGATTTAAGTTAACCGCCATGTTTTTAATTCAAATTTAAATTTCTATTATTAATAAGTAAAAACCTCACTGCTTATACTAACTTTGTATAGGAGCTGGCACTGCCACAAAAATGGTTGATTCTTAGGTGTTAGACATCATATTTATGCTTAGTTTATAAATATAAATATTCTAATTTTATGCTTAATATTTTTAATTGTGGTATTATCTGAGATTAAATTCAGGTTGGTACTGGTACCAATTAGGTTTTGAACCATTTTGGAACTTTTCCATTTAAACCTCATTAGTTTAAACTAGATACTAACTAAGTTTTGGTACTATTAAATTGGTACCAATTAAAATTAAACTTATTTAGTACCAGTACTAATTAAATTAAAAAAAATTTGAGTACTAATTTAGTGGAACTAAATTGATAAAAATGGAGATCAATCTCTGAAGTTTGTTACACCTTCTGCCAACTTTCTCCACGTATCCTTACCAGGTTGATCTCCTATAAGATGCCCAAATTTAATACTAAGATTTTTAGCAGTAGGATCCAGAACTTTAAATATTAAAATTTGAAATTCAATAAGAAGAGAAGGAACAAGGATGGAATCTATAAATACTGCAATGAAGAGGGTTGAAGCTTAAGAAATTATCTTAAGATTTAGAAGTAAGGAAAATCTATATCGATACTTGACTCAACATGGTAAGCATGTAACAACTACTTAATCATATACTATAGTGGGATTATTCCTCCAAACGATGGAAGGAACCAAAATTTCTTTCTTAAAAGCTATACTGTGTGATGAGAAGAAAGCCTTCAAAAACAATGAAATTAAATTGATAGAAATACCAAACTACCCAGAAAAATCAGTCACTAATCTTTACGATGATGCGATGAAAGATCAAGAGTTGGTAGTTTATTTTCCTACCAAGAAACAACTCTCTAACAAACTTCCAGAAAGGAGCTTCTTCTTTGGTGTCCTTGGCACTTTAAGAGAGAGAGAGAGAGAGTTATCTCAGAGAGATCATTGAAAAAGCTTACAAGAAATGCTACACTATTTCTCCAGAAGATTAAAAGAAGCAAGGCAAACTAATAAGCGAGACCTGGCTTGAAGAGCTTAAAAAGCATCCTTACCTCTCTAGTAAGCTTTGATTCATAAATTTGTAGGGAAACCTGGAACTGGTATATTCATAATGAATGAGCATGCGAAGGTTCACAGAGATAGAAAGTAATAGACTATTCACTTTATAAAGATGTTTAAAAGCCAGTTGAAATGAACATAGATGCAGGAGCTGGCACTAAGAGTAGAAACATGGGCCCAAGCAAGCCATAAGAAGAGAAGAAGAAAGAGAAGCCTAATCCCTTTCTGGGTAAATTAAATTTAATATGTGAACTTATTCATTCATTTAAATCAAAAAATTATTTATAAATTCATTCTTCCCTCTCTTGCACAAATTGTTGTCTTATCTACGCTCACTCTCTTACAGCTACTCTGAATTAAGTCTACTTTATCGATGGTAGTAGTATGCTCCGCACGGGCAGAAGATGTGTTGGGGGTGAGAGCAAAGAAGACAACGGAGGATATGTTAATTTAGGTGTATGTAGCTCAAGCATAAGATGATAAAGCAACAGCTTCTTGTAATGAGTCTTGATTTAACTCCAGTAGAATTCTTTTCCAATAAATTAAGGGCTATAAGGAACGTTGTAAACAGAAGGTTATGTTTAGGTCTTCATAAGATTTCTTAGACTCCTTAGTCTTATGAACTGACAGGTTATCAACAAATTGGATGATCTCTTGGTTGATATACTTCTCTCTGAGCTTATGTAGGAACTCTATATACTACTCTCGCTTAATAGAGCGAGGATGAATGACATGACTCTCCAAGCCTGAATCTTCACTAATACCAGCTAAAATTGCATGGGTGACAACCTTTACTTTCTAGTCATAAACTTCTATGATACCATACTTCTTGTACCACGACTTATTAATAAAGATGTTGAAGGTAAATACAGCTTCATCAGCGTGTATGAACTTGATGTTATTAGTAATAGCTCTCTGCATTTGATCATATATATAGTTTAAATTATTACTATAAAATAGCACTGTAAAATCAATCACTCTCTTCACTCTGTTGACAGTCTTGAAAGTAATACCATTTCTTCTATAAATGTTGGCTATAGTTTAAGGAGAGAGACGCATGTTAGGAAACTTGCGATGAAACATCACAGCTCTCTAGTCGAGTGAAAGTGTGCCCAATACTTTAAAGTCTTCGAGTCGCAGAGGTTTTCAATATGGTGCTGTGAGAACTTTTATTTTCTTGCAGTATGCTTTCAAATGTCTGAGTTAAATGCAAAACAGCTAACAAGCAATGATACCTAACTGTTGAGGCACTCTTGCACAAGAGCTTTGCTATAGCTGCATAATTCATTACTGGTTTGACTAAGTCTATGTTAATACTTGTACCATACCTAAGTTTAAGAAGTGAATCTAAATATTACTCATCATAAATAGACCCTAAATTTTGCTCATTTTTATTTCTCATTTTGAAATTGGCGTAGTTTCTATACTGACCCCAATAAGACCCCAACTATACCCTACAAAACACTTATAAACCTAACTAAGGGGTTTTGATTGTTGTGACAAATTTTTCCACTCAAATTTTATAAGATGCAATCTAGGTATTTAGAGGTCGAGGAACAATTGAAGATACGCAAGAGGGCAGTCAAAGTAGAAATGAAGGTTTTCTGAAGACTTTACCCTGTGACAAAAAACCATGCCAAGCACTCATTACTTAGCTAGGAGTCACGCTATCTCAAAATTAACTCATCTAGTGAAGTCCTTAGGTGTTTAGTTTGAAAGATGAGATAAAAAACTTTGATCTGTAGCTTTCTACACCTGATGAGTTGCATAAGCCTCTGTATAAATGAGAGAAGATATACCTATATTTCGAATTTTCACTTTCCAATTTTTTTAAATCCTAATTTTTTATGATTTCTAATAACTGCAAAACTGCTCAAAACCACTGTTTACATTCATTTTCATCATATTTGCCAATTATTATTAATTATATTATTTTTATCAATTTTTGAGTTTTATGCCATTTTTCATTCAAAACCCCAAATCCCCTTAGTGAGGCTTATAAGTGCTTTCATTTGTAGGATATAGTTGGGGTCTTATTGGAGTTAGTAGAGAAAACGCATGTTTTGTGTGAATTTAATGTATATTCAATTAATATTAGGTCATTCAATTCAAACGAATTTATTTGCTTGTCTTTGTTATACCTCTGGAATCTTGCTCTCTTAAGTGGCACAAGTATGTCATCCAATCTTTACCTTGGATTGGAGGGAGCACATATTATTACCATCTCTACTATCTTTTTTATTTCCATGCATATATTTTCTTACTTAATATGCTTCTAAGCTTAACTGATTGATTATTTTTCAAACTTTGTACCAAAGTAAGCCATACTTTCCATATCACTCTCTAATATAATAGCTCCCATTGCCCATACATCCCACTTAACAGAGTCATTAGTCCATTTCTCTCTGATTGGGAAGTATCCAGGTGTCCCAAGAACATTTGCGAAGGTCACTATCTCTTATCTTAATGCTCTAATGAAATCTATAACAACTACTTCTAAAGGGCAGAGGTTTATCATAACTTTTTCAGGCTTCAAATCTCTCATGAACATATCCAAGTTCATGCAACTCCTTTATACCCTATATCATATCTGATAGTATATCATTCAAATCATCTGGGTATCTGTAATGATTTAGATCATCTCTTAGAGTCATTTCATATTTCTTAAGCCTTAATGCTATATAACCATAGCTTAAAATGACACCATTTAGCTTAAGCAAGTTCTTGCAATCTCTTCGCCTCTCTAAGAATAATGTATTCGTTAGCAAACTCATTTTGGTACTACTCATTCTTTAGTAGATATCTGTAATGATACACCTTGTATGCATAATCATCAATGCAATGAGTTTTGGTTTTGCAGGAACGCTTATTTGCAAATAGTTATCAATACAACTGCTAATATCAATTGCATTTAATGCATGTATGTTCAGAGCTTTGGATTAGAAGCGTGCTAATAAAGTATTGCCAACCGGTTGATTCATCAATTCATGCAACTTCTATCTCTTGAGTCTCTCCTGCTACTCTCTTATACTTAATGACCAATAGTATTTGACTTTCTTTTGGCAGGTATAAGCTTTTAAGTTTCTTTATCTTGAATCAAGAACTCGCTTAAGTGATGCTTTTGCATAGGTTTCTTCACTTTTGCAGAATGGGTATAGGACTTCATACAAGTTGTGCATTAATATCTGCCATCGACTTTATAATGCTTGAAATAGATCTTAGCTCTACCAGAGTGTATTTCTTTGATGTGCCTCTTCAAGCTAGAATCAGTTGAGAAGAAATTTTAGCATTCATTACATTAAAATGCTTTAACCTTTTCTACTGGGAGCTGTTCTTTTAACTCCTTAACATCTTCGATTAGCGTTTAAATACCCATCTCTGCTCTCTGCTTCCTGATAATCATTTCTAGAACAAACACCTCTGATTCAAACTCAAGAGCTTTAGCTCTGGCTCCTATTCAATGTAGATGATCTCTGGCTTCTTAGTTTAGCCAAAGTTTAGCTAAGATTATCAACTGCCAAGAGAGACTGCTTTGGGATTTAAGTTAACCGCCATGTTTTAATTCAAATTTAAATTTCTATTATTAATAAGTAAAAACCTCACTGCTTATACTAACTTTGTATAGGAGCTGGCACTGCCACAAAAATGGTTGATTCTTAGGTGTTAGACATCATATTTATGCTTAGTTTATAAATATAAATATTCTAATTTTATGCTTAATATTTTTAATTGTGGTATTATCTGAGATTAAATTCAGGTTGGTACTGGTACCAATTAGGTTTTGAACCATTTTGGAACTTTTCCATTTAAACCTCATTAGTTTAAACTAGATACTAACTAAGTTTTGGTACTATTAAATTGGTACCAATTAAAATTAAACTTATTTAGTACCAGTACTAATTAAATTAAAAAAAATTTGAGTACTAATTTAGTGGAACTAAATTGATAAAAATGGAGATCAATCTCTGAAGTTTGTTACACCTTCTGCCAACTTTCTCCACGTATCCTTACCAGGTTGATCTCCTATAAGATGCCCAAATTTAATACTAAGATTTTTAGCAGTAGGATCCAGAACTTTAAATATTAAAATTTGAAATTCAATAAGAAGAGAAGGAACAAGGATGGAATCTATAAATACTGCAATGAAGAGGGTTGAAGCTTAAGAAATTATCTTAAGATTTAGAAGTAAGGAAAATCTATATCGATACTTGACTCAACATGGTAAGCATGTAACAACTACTTAATCATATACTATAGTGGGATTATTCCTCCAAACGATGGAAGGAACCAAAATTTCTTTCTTAAAAGCTATACTGTGTGATGAGAAGAAAGCCTTCAAAAACAATGAAATTAAATTGATAGAAATACCAAACTACCCAGAAAAATCAGTCACTAATCTTTACGATGATGCGATGAAAGATGAAGATTTGGTAGTTTATCTTCCTACCAAGAAACAACTCTCTAACAAGCTTCCAGAAAGGAGCTTCTTCTTTGGGTCCTTGGCACTTTAAGAGAGAGAGAGAGAGAGTTATCTCAGAGAGATCATTGAAAAAGCTTACAAGAAATGCTACACTATTTCTCCAGAAGATTAAAAGAAGCAAGGCAAACTAATAAGCGAGACCTGGCTTGAAGAGCTTAAAAAGCATCCTTACCTCTCTAGTAAGCTTTGATTCATAAATTTGTAGGGAAACCTGGAACTGGTATATTCATAATGAATGAGCATGCGAAGGTTCACAGAGATAGAAAGTAATAGACTATTCACTTTATAAAGATGTTTAAAAGCCAGTTGAAATGAACATAGATGCAGGAGCTGGCACTAAGAGTAGAAACATGGGCCCAAGCAAGCCATAAGAAGAGAAGAAGAAAGAGAAGCCTAATCCCTTTCTGGGTAAATTAAATTTAATATGTGAACTTATTCATTCATTTAAATCAAAAAATTATTTATAAATTCATTCTTCCCTCTCTTGCACAAATTGTTGTCTTATCTACGCTTACTCTCTTACATCTGCTTTGTATAAAGTTTTCTGTATCGATGGATAAGTCAAGCATATGATGATAAAGCAACATCTTCTTGTAATGAGTCTTGATTTAACTCCAGTAGAATTCTTTTCCAATAAATTAAGGGCTATAAGGAACGTTAAAAACAGGAGTTGTGTTAAGATCTGCATAAGCTTTCTTAGACTCCTTAGTCTTATGAACTGACAGGTTATCAACAAATCGGATGATCTCTTGGTTGCTATACTTCTCTCTGAGCTTATGTAGGAACTCTATATACTATTGTAGGAATACATTCGAAATTGGGAAATTAATTATATTTAAATTATTATTAATACATTAAAATATTGGCAAGTTAAAGTTGGCCATTTTAAACGATCTTAGGCTCGTTTGATAGAGAATTCAAAATTAGCTGGACTTTATTATTGGCGGTACTATTTTATTACATCCCTGGAGCGAGATAAATCCACTTTAATTTAGCTCATCTAAATTCATTAAATTATACCCTCACATTAAACTCATGTTATCTCGCTCCAGGGATGCAATAAAATAGTACCGCCAATAATAAAGTCCAGCTAATTTTGATTTCTCTATCGAACGAGCCTAAGATCGTTTAAATTGGCCAACTTTAACTGCCAAGAATTTAATGTATTAATAATTTAAATATAATTAATTTTCCAATTTCGAATGTATTCCTACAATACTCACTTATTTCAGCTAAAATTGCCTGGGTGATAACCTTTACTTTCGAGTCATAAACTTCAATGTTACCATACTTATGGTACCACGACTTATTAATAAAGGTGTTGAAGGAAAATACAGCTTCATCAGCATTTATGAAATCGATGTTACTAGTGATAGCTCTGCATTTAATCATATATATAGTTTAAATTATTTACTATAAAATAGCACTGTAAAATCAATCACTCTCTTCACTCTGTTGACAGTCTTGAAAGTAATACCATTTCTTCTATAAATGTTGGCTATAGTTTAAGGAGAGATACGCATGTCAGGAAACTTGCGATGAAACATCAAAACTCGCTAGTCAAGTGGAAAGTGTGCCCAATACTTTAAAGTCTTCGAGTCTCAGAGGTATTCAATATGGTGCTGTGAGAACTTTTATTTTCTTCCAGGATGCTTTCAAGTGTCTGAGTTAAAATGCTAAACAGCTAACAAGCAATGATACCTAACTGTCGATGAACTCTTGCACAGGAGCTTTGCTATAGCTGCATAATTCATTACTGGTTTGACTAAGTTTATATCAATACTTGTACCATACCTAAGTTTAAGAAGTAAATCTAAATATTACTCATCATATATAGACCCTAAATTTCGCTAATTTATATTTCTCATTATGAAATTGGCGTAATTTCTCTACTGACCCCAATAAGACCCCATCTATACCCTTCAAAACAAAGCACTTATAAACCTAACTAAGGGATTTTGTGGTTTTGATTGTTATGACAAGTTTTTCCATTCAAATGTTGTAAAGATGCAATCTAAGTATTTATAAATCGAGGAATAATAGAAGATACGCAGGAGAGCAGTAAAATTAGAAATGAAGGTTTTCTGAACACTTTACTCTGCAACAAAAAACCATGCCATGCACTCACTACTTAGCTTTGAGCCACGCTATCTCTAAAAGTACTCATCTAGTGAAGTCATTAGGTATTTAGTTTGAAAGATGAGCTAAAAAAACTTTGATCTGTAGCTTCTACTCCTGATGAGTTGCCTAAGGCTTTGTGTAAATGAGAAAAGACAGGCCTAGATTTGGCATTTTCACTTTCCCAATTTTTAAATCTTGATTTTTTATGATTTTCAATCTCTACAAAACTGCTCAAAACCACTGTTTACAGTCATTTTCATCTAATTTGCAAATTTTTATAAATTATAATATTTTTATCAATTTTTGGGTTTTATGTCATTTTTTTCAGTTTTTGACAAGTTTTTCGTACCAAATCTTGTCAAATATATTTTGCTTATTTTGAAGACAATTTAATAAAAATATTTTTACTTCGAATTAAAATTTTTTAAATGTGATTAATTTCAACATTGATTTTTTATTAATAACTTACTTTATATAAATAGTTCAATCCTTTTTTAATTTTTTAATTATATTATAAATTTTATTTAAAATATTGTGATAATAATTTTTATTTATTCTTATAGAAAATTTTAAATTTAATATATTTAATATAATAGATGTATAAATTTACCCCATATGTGCTTATATTTTTTTTCAGTTAAACTATTCTTTTTGTTTTTTAATTTTATCATCATTGCTTTCTTGGTATTTCTTAATTTTAAATTGGAATTATTATATTTTGGCTCAAATTATATTATGTATATATAGTTGTCGTTTTTTTTGTAGAAATGATTATAATTTTCTGAATATTATAGAAGGAATAGGTAGAAGGAGAAATATAAATTAAAAATAAGTGAATAGAGTAGAGATAATAACAGAATTAGATGAAAGTAATTTATTATAACTAATGTGATTTAAATTTTATTCTATATTCCGTTTTTCCTTCTATTTAATTGACTTTATTCTAATTCATCATAATTACCAATCTTATTTTGTTTCGTTGGTGATTATATTGCTAAAATACAAATTATTAGGAATTTATAATTGTTTAAAATCAATAAACTGTCAAAAATAATAAGTTTGTAAATTAAATTAAATTATATTTAAGAGAGTAAAAATGAAATAAATATCTACTTTTTGTAGATTAGCTATGAATGTTTGTAGTGAAAATAATATATCAGCAATTTATGATTATAATTATTTTATTATTCTCCAAATTAATTGTGTTTTTGCGGAGAGACTCAATTGTACTTTATAATATTGTGAAGTTAGTACATATATATTTTAGATATTTAAGATAAATGGAGAGTAATATTTACAAGCGCTGAGTAATCTCCCTAATATTTATAAATTAAGCTATTAAATTATTTCGAGGAGTTTGAATTACTGAAATTAGTGCTTATAGAAATTTTTTTAAATTAAATATGAAAATACTGAAATACTCTTACTATAATTTAGATCTCAAAATGGTACTAGGAGTTTAAATACATTGATGTCATTTTATGGTATAAATATAAATTGATTTAATTTAGTACATTCTAATTCATTAACATTTTTTATTAATTTAAACCACTCCTTGAATTTCAAAAATTCATGAACGATATTTATATTAGTAAGTATACCTTAATTTGCTTAATTTTACCAAAGCATTCTTCTGGATTTAATATAATCTCAATCTTTATATTTCAAGTCATAGTTTGAAGATTTTATTGAAAATGACATGAGTAAATATTAACGGGATTCTTAAGAAAATTTTTTATGATTTAATTATATTCTTTAAGGGAATAGATTTTTCAACCTAGTTACATTCTTAATATTTTTAAAATCAGTTTTAAATACCTTATTATGCTATTATTTTATGCTAATTTAGATCAGGATGCTCTTAAAATACTATCAAATTGTCACATATTACTTTTCTTTAATCAATATCATAAATATAGTTTGCAAATGTTTCAAGCATTTGTTCTGATAAATAATTCAATTTAAAGCCACTTTTTCAATCAATTTCCAATAGAATATGATATTTTAGTAAATTATCTAAAACATCTATAAAGTAAAGATTTCAATTATTGTAATGAATTAGCTAATGTATTGACTATATAAAATAAAACATCATAAAGTCTAGTTAGTAAACTATAAACATATAGTAATATGTATTACCGACAAGGACAAATTAGAACACCATAAATTAGAGCAATTGACAACTTCAATCAGTCATATTTAACCCAGTAGCTGTCATGCATACTTCAGTCTATATTATAAACATAAAAGTAAATCTTTAATGTTTCAAGCAATTCAAATTATTAATGTACTTGATGACCTCTTTTTAATGTCTTATTTACATAAGTTAGGTTCTAAAGGTTTTTATTTGGTCTTTACTTATATTTACTGATTAATGGAGTTAATAAACATGGCGAGGTTGAGATAACTATTCTCTAAACACAGATTTCTTGCAATTTCGTATCATTAAACCTCTAAAATCAGATAAAATGCTTTTATATATTAAAGAATACTTAAGTTAATGATAATCGCTTAAAATTATATTACTAAGCAATGAATTCCTTATGATAGACTTTAATCTATGACTCATTTATAAATATCTACAATAAAGTATCCAACTATATTTTTGTTTAAATGAAATGATATCTCATTTAGTACCTAGCTTAATTTTCTAGTTTATTCAATCAACCAGTCTATGGACAGAGCCAAGCAATAGTTTAAAATGAAGTTTATTACTTTGCATCACAATAACGCATCTATTCATTCGATGCTTACTTAACTTGTTCTCTGCAAGTCACTCTAACAGTTATATTGCACTATTAATACACATATTGATTTATTATATATATATATATATATATTTATTTATTTTTTGTAAATTATTCCTATTTTTATTTATGTTACTATTATTAAACAAATCTAAAATATACATTTACACTGTTTAAATTAGTCATTTTTGGATATCAACCTCGAGGTAAGTCACTTGAAGATCAATTTGAATATATCATGCTGCTTAACTTGAAAAGAAAGAAGAAAGAACAGCAATATAGAAACAAGGGAGAAAGAAGAAATGAATAGCATTATTACTAATGAAGGATTAAGCATGGAGTCCTTTAACAAAACTAAAATTATCTAAATAATCTATATAATAATCTTTATATATTATTACTATTATTATTTACCATGATTTGGTTTTATAAACTGCAGGATATCAGAAAGTAAATGATAGTTAGAGCAATAGTGTGTAAGTTCAGTGAAGCAGGGAAGAGAGTCATTTCACGCAGTGCAAGATGGATGCTTGTCCATTCAAGAAACAAAGAGGCACCCGGAATAGAAAGAGCACTTTAAACAAGCTAATTATGAAAGAACTGCTGCAGGTGAGAGGGACGAGTGATTTCAAGAGGGAATAGAACAACGAGAAGGAAGTCCAATGCAGGTAGAAACAGAGAAGGAGAAGCAAGTTGCAAGATAATAAGGAAAATACAATGTTGGAAGTTTAATATCAATTGTCAGAAAAACAATTTAAAGTGGTTTATTTAAGTGAGTAATTAATATTTCAAGTTTCTTGCTTCTATGTCTTAATAATTAGTTCAAATAATAGTTTCATATTCCAGTTTTAATAATATAAATTACTATATTTAAGGTTTTCCTATGTTGTTTTAAAATAGTTTTGAATATCATTATTACTAATTCGATCATCTATTTGATTTTATAGGATATTAAATTTAAATGAAATCCCAGTACGACAATACGTACATATAAAGTATTTAATTATTGTTAGATATTTATCTTATAGATTTATAAAAATTTATTTAAATTTAATTTATATATAATTATATATTTATGATAGATCTTTTGACAAGTTATTTAATTTAGTTTTTAAAGTTATTTTATTGAATATCTCAGCATTTAAATCAAGAATAACACAAAACCAAGACATATTTTATCACATTTATAACATTTAATTACCATATTTTGATGACATTTTATAACAGACTATTAATAATTTGATAATCACAGATGATTTTCCAAATTATAAATAATAGAGTGATTAATTGAGCCATGTTTGAGCTAAATTGACATTAAATATTTATTAAAGAGTAATGTAAAGATTTATAGCATAAATTAAAAACACTCTATGTATTTAGGGCTAAGTTCAATAAGTGGGAACTTGCATCATATTTTATAAGCCATATTTCAAAGATAGGTTGGATATGTGGTGTCACCTAGGATAACAGCATTGAAGAATTAAATAATTGTTATAATTGTAAGAGACAATAGTATATGCAGGCATATTCATTCAAACTTATTTAATTATAATGGAATAAGGATGGCCTAAACAATTGTTTTAATAGTATGATAAAAGACTAGATTAAATTTATATCTATTTTAATTTAAAGTGGATAGAAAAATCTTTCTTTGGGACGATAACATACACTATTCTTAGAATTTATTTTACAATTTGGTCTAGTTTAATCAAATTTATGTCAAAATTCAAGTATAATAGCAAAAACTGATAATTAAAGTCATATAATCATTTTATTATTACATTCATAATGATTCTTTTTGGTGTGATCCTAGATTTTAGTTAAGGAAAATTATTCTGTATACGGCAATAATCAACTCTGTCCGTCTATTGGGCAACTACTATTTCTCCAAATTCTTCTCATGATCAACCATATTACAATATTCAATAAGTATTATTGTATGCTTAGTCAACAAGTCTGATATTTAATGTCTGAAGCATTTAATGAATCGTCACCTCT
>ARYC01012768.1:0-12935 GCA_000711775.1 Oxytricha trifallax | reverse complement strand
ACTTTAACTAACTCTAATCGTTTATTTCTGCTCCTACTCTTAATAGACCAAGCGCTAAATTTATTGATAGCTTAGGGGGCTCTTCGTACTCCAATCTTATTATGTTTAATGATCCCTAAGTATGGTTAAACAGAGAAATTGGACAAATATCAAAAAGATTTTTAGAGTGGATATGGTCAGTGGGAAAGTGATGTTTGTTACACTCATAAAAAGATGAGCAGAGAAGTTCAGGGAATCCCTCTTACTTTATTTCCAGGCTTCAAACTACTAGGCAATAGTATTCTGAATATAAAGAATAGAAATAACTGCAGCTATATCAAGGAAGGCAATTCATTACAAATATCTTTAATCACCACTTAATCTAATCTCAATTCCAGATTATAATTTTATATTAACAAAGCCAAATGTAAGAGCTGGAAGATGAAATGCTCAAATGTATGTACAACTCAGAGTCCAAGCCAAAAGATGAGGACTCGAATGGTGGTTTTGACTTTTATGAAGTATAAAAGGCAGTAACATATAAGCCCAGTGAAATCAGTTTATTCAGGTTTAAAAGTAGTGACCAGGAGTAAATAAAAGGTCTCTTGAAATTCTTGAATCTCATCCAGCTTTACCACTTTATGATCGGTACCAGGAATTGGTCTAAGTAGAAACACTACCACCTCGCTGATGTCCCTAGTATGGAAGAATACATTGAGACTGTAAATGTTCAGCGCAAGGTTACAGTCAACTTCGGTATGAAGGAAAACGTAAAGTTAAAGTTGGATAACTCCCAGTTAAGCTTAATCAATGAAATCAAAAAACCCCAAAACCCCTTAATGAGGTTTATAAGTGCTTTGATTTGTAGGGAATTTGTTAGGGGTTGGGGTTATTAATAGGCTCTAATGTGAAATATATAGTAAATGTATTTAATTAATCACTCAAAATGCACTTTTGGATCATGGGGGAGAGGTCTGAAGTTTATCTTACTTAACCACAACTCTATCTACTCTATTGATATTTCTGATCTTGAGTTTGGTTTTATTATTATTGACTCTGCCATTTGCTTCATTGATTGAGACACTCTTGTTTTGTCAATAAATTGCTTTATTCTTTGCCTTGCGTCCTTCTCGCACCTCGTAGAGTAGTAATCGTTGCGAGGCATATCGCACTCTATTATTATTGCTGCTAAAGCCCACACATCCCACTGTTAGTCTCCATCTCTCTAGTCTTCCCTTTCCGGATAATATCCTGGAGTTCCCATTACACTTCCAAGCCTTGATACTTCCACTCTTAAGGCTTTGTTGAAATCAATAATTGTTACTTTTACTGGTGAAAAGTTCAACATTATATTCTCAGGCTTGAGATCTCTGTGAACAAAGCCTAACTTATGAAGCTCTTTGATACCTTGTATAGCTTAGGTTGCTATTAATACAAGCTATGTATGATTTCTTTGATCAGATATGAAATCTCTGAGTGTCATTTCAAAGAGTGGTAGTCTGAAAGCTACATGATCTTTGGCTAGGAGAACAGCATCTAGCTTTATTAAGTATTTGCACTCTTTAAACTTAGCCTGGGTGAGTACTTAATATTCATTAGTAAACTCCATTTAATATTTATCATCACTAAGGAGATAGTTGAAAGGATATACCTTGTAAGCATACTGATGATCCTTAATAACTTTCTTGTCATAGGAGTACTCTAGAATTAGGTAGCTTAAGAGAGAAGTATCTAAATCAATCTTTGCAAGTACTGGAATTTTCTTGTATTATATTTTAATCATGATTTTAGTGACCTCTGATGCTAAGAGGTTGCGTGCAATCCTCACATACTCTGATTCGCTTGCTTGTTAAAGCTCAGCAGCTTAAAGAGGTTCCCTTGCTTTTCTTTTGTTGAGCAACTTCAGTTGAGTGTCTTAATCTTCAACTTCTATTTCTTTCTTGTGGGCTTTTAAAAGATGCTTCTCTAAGTCTCTTGTGTGACAGTACTGTTTATGGCACTCAAAGCAATCATACTTTCCATCAACTTTGTCGTGCTTAAAGTATACAGTAGGCTTAGCTTCCTTATGGACCTTCATATGCCTGTACCAGCTAAATTTATGAGTAAAGTTTCTTTCACACTTCTCACAAAAATAAACTTCAACTTCCTCTGCTTACATTGAAATTTCATTTCTAACTTTCTCCTCCTCTCTGTCTCCCACACACTTGTTTGCCATTTATTTTCTATTATTAATCTATTTTAATAACAGAGACCTCAAGTGATAGCTCTGGTAGTTCCTTATGAGAGTTCATCTCACAGCCATCACACTTTTTATTGCTGCCAAAGGAAAGTCTCATTTAGTTTGATGGAAGTGCTGTTGTTTTTCTTAAAATGTAAGCGCTCATATATAAATTTGAATTTAAAATTATAAAACTGCCTCTATAACTGAGAGCTTATATGAGAGCTTTGCAAGCCTATAAGTTTCAAGGAAAATTTTTAGAATATTAGAGAAGAATTATGAGTGTTAAGAGACGATCCAGCTCTAAATATGGGTGAGGAAGTAACCAGTTTTACTTTCAATAATAAGTTGATTATAGTACGTACCGATTTAGGAGGTGCTCCTAATTAAGTACGTACTGCTTTAGGAGGTATTTTGTGATTTATCATTAAAATTAGGGTGCTCCTAATTAAGTACTAGCTTTAATTAATGCTCCTAATTAAGTACTAGCATTTTAGGAGCTGCTCCTAATTAAGTACGTACCAATTTAAATTTAAAAATATGGAACTATAACAGTAGAAATTGATATCAATCTCTCAAAGTGAAACCAGTTCTCAAAACCTTGTCCATATCCTTCTAAGAGGTTGACCTCCTATAGAATGCCCATATTTAATAGTAAGTATTACAGAGGTAAATAATTGAAATCAATAAACTTAAATTGAATATCATTTCTTAGATCTGTAAACAAGATGGAGTCAATGAATGATGTAATGAAAAGAGTGCAAGCACAAGAATTGATTCAGAGATTTAGAAGCAAGGAGGATTTGCACCGCTACCTGGTGCAGCAAGGTAATAAACTCATAGTAACTCATCATGATTATGTAGTTGGTTTGTTCTTGCCAACGATGGAAGGTACCAAAATTTCATTTCTAAGGGCGATCCTCTGCGAAGAGAAGAAAGCATTGAAAACTTAAGATGTAAAGTTTGCAGAGATTCCAAACTATCCAGAAATCTCAGTGACTAACTTATATGATAATGCTATGAATGACCCAGAGGTTTTCGCTGTACCTGCCTACTAAGAAGCAGTTGTCAAATAAACTGCCTGAAAGAAACTATTTCTTTGGCATACTTGCAACAATTAAAGGTGATTACTTGAAAGAAATTATTCAAGAATCTCATAAGAAAAGGTGCAGCATCTCTTCTGAAGATAAGGACAGACAAGGGATCAAGATAAGTGAGAGCTGGCTATCAGAGCTTCAGAAGCACCCTTATATTTCAAGTAAGATTTGTAGCTTCACTCTTTAGAAAAATCTGGTACTGGCATCTCTTGATGAAGGAATAGAGCAAGCTTCACAGAGAGCGAAAGTCGCAGACAAAGTATGAAGTCAGCTAGAGACTTTATTCAAATATTTAGCCTCCAGAGTCAATTAACATAGATGATGGAGCGGTCAGCAAGAGAAGAAACTTAGGAGGAGGGAAGCAAGAAGTAGAAGAAAAGAAAGAGAAGCCAGCTCCCTCTAAAGGATTTTAAATGTGACTTATATATTCATTAACTTAACTACATAACTTATTTATATACATTCACTCTCCCTTCTTAGCACACTTTTAAGCTAATTAATTATCTTCTCTCTTCGCTGAGCTTTTAATAAAGTCTACTGTATCGATAGGTAGGTTATGCATCAAGTGGTATAGCAGCAGTTTCTTGTAATGACCTTTTAATATTCCCCAGTAGAACTCAATTTCATTAAACTATGGACTGTAGGTACGTTGAACACTGGTGTTATTCTAAGTTTTTCATAACTCTTCCTTGTATCTTTAGTCTTATGAACAGAAAGATTATCAACGTATAGTATAATCTCTTATTCAGTGTACTTCTCTCTCAGCTGTTCTAAGAACTTTATATACTGCTCTGTCTTAATAGACGAGGATGAATAACATAAGTTTCTAAACCAGCATCCTCGCTAATACCTCCAAGAATTGCCATTGTTTATACCTTGACTTTCTAGTCATATACTTCTATGTTGCTATGTCTCTTATACCAAGAGTTCTAGATGAAAGTGTTGAATGTAAACACAGCCTCGTCAGCATGAATAACTTAATATTATTCTATTAGGCTCTCTGCATTTAATTATAAATATAATTTAAGTTGTTGTTGTAAAATGGCAGAGTGAAATCAATTACTCTCTTGATACGATTTACACCTTTGTAAGAGATACCGTTTCGTTTATAAATGTTTGCAACAGACTATGCAGAGATCTTCAACTCAGGGAACTGGCGATGAAACATAATAGCTCGTTAGTCGAGAGAGAAGTGAGCCCAATACTTCAAAGTTTTTTCATTAATAAGATAGTCAATATGCTTCTATAGAAACTTAGACTTCCTCTTAGGCTAAGAATTCAGCTATTATTGTTTTAATTACACAGCTTTCAAGCAGTGAGAACGAACAGTTGATGGACTACGCTTTAAGAGCAGTGCAATAGACTTATAGTTCAGTACTGGTTTGACTTATTCACTATACATATCACATCCATAACGCAGTTTAAACACTAAATCTATATACTCTTCATCATAAATAGACCCCAAAAGCTTGCTATTTTTGTCTCGCATTTAATTAATAACCCCAACCCCTAACAAATTCCCTACAAATCAAAGCACTTATAAACCTCATTAAGGGGTTTTGGGGTTTTGAATGCTCACTGGCAAAATTCACCTTGATCGTTTACACAATATTATTGAGAGAGAGGATGACGAGCTAACTATAGATGCAAAGGCAGTAAATCTCCATGTGGGGTATATGGAGAGAGTCAAGCTCTAAACTTACTTAGTGACAAACCCCAATTGGTCTGATGATAAAACAGAGTTAGCACTGGATATTATAATCTCAAACACAACCCTATAGGCCTTAACCCTTTCAAATGGTTTTGATGTCATTCGATATAACTTATTAGATTACAAGCCTGAGTAGTGCCATGCAAGATTGTGGAAGTATAACAGGTACAAGCAAGTGATTGAGGGCCTTACTGATAAACCAGGGGTTGCTCAATCAGAAGCAGTGACAGTGGATCAGGATTAACAGAAAGAACAGAAAGAACAGAAAGATGATACAGTCAAGCAAATCGACATCATGATCACTTTCCCCTGAAAATGCTGCCCTTGTTTGAATTTAGTTTGATTAAGATGTTTCTTGCGATAACTATTTATACAACTTTAACTAACTCTATTCATTTTCTATTGCCCTTCCCTCTATAAACCATGCTCGCATTTCAATGACAGTAGGTGTATCTGCTGCTCAAAGCAGATAAGTCTCCTAAAAGATTCTTAAGACTTATTACACAGAATAATTGAAGAAATCTTAAAAATTCAAGCGACTAAGTATGAGAAATATAAAGTGATGTTTGTTACACTTAAGGAAACTTCTCAAATGTATTTCAGTCGATTTTTAAAAGCAAGTTGATTTATCCTCAACCAAGTTACAGCTTTACTAAGAGTTTGAGCCTGCAATATCTTTACATAGATTTTGATTGTGACTTAGTTAATAAAATTAAATTAAATGGATACAGAGAACGATAGACTTATTTCTACTTATCTTGAATTAATATCCCCGAAGAAAGTCTAGACTGGGGATGAAGGTAGGGGTGTCTCATCTTAGGACTATGAAGGTAGTAACACCAGCTTCAACTTCACTGAGGATTTTGAGGAATAGACCTTTGACAAACTTAGGAATGTAAACCACTAGAAGATTTAATTCACACGGCACTCTGATATAAAGAGGATCTTGGGCTCCTTCTCCCTTAACTATCTCTATTACTACCTTCTCAAAGATAATCACACAGGAGAGAGCGACGAAGAAACTGATAAAATAGAGGAAGAGAAGAAAGAAGAGGACAGGGTAACTAGCTAAGAGGACTTCGCAATATGATATCCCTAGCGATGATTCAATAGAAAAACACTTAAAGCAAACACCCAGGGGCCATGAAATGATCATACCTCTCGGCATCAAGTGCGAATATACTTGCAAGGTAAAAGAAGGAGCACTTGAAAAGATGCTCCAGGATTACAGTGTCATTTCATTTATATAGAAGTCCCCTTTTAAGTTCAAGGGTAAGATCGACTTGACTCTTGGCTTTATGGAAAGTTTCAAGATCATCAGAACTACCACGCCGCCTGAAGAAGGATCAAGGAAGATACTCACCCTTGACTGGGTGTGCACTTTGCCAACAATAGAATGGGTGATGAGTTAACAAATTGATGCGGGGGTGATAACCAACAATTGCTATCTGTTTACTTCTGATGATAACTACGAGTCCAAGATGTGGAAGCTTGACAAGGACGACAAGGTTTGTCCAAGCCAGGAGGAAGAGAAGAAAACGGAGGAGGAGAAGAAGGAAGATAATGAGAAGTAGCAAGTGCACTCAGTTTAGATCTTGGTCGAACCAGACTTTTGATGAAATTATCTTAGATTATCTTTGTTTAACTGTTTAACTTATTCTTTCTCTCTGTCTATAATTTTAAACTTTCATAATCCTTTGACAACTTGTCTTCTCATCTCGCCTTTATGAGGAAGTCTCTTTTAATCCGCAGAGAATATTTAGAGTTGAAGTGAGGCCTAAGACAATGATCAGAATTATACTCATAAACGATATTAAACTTCTAAAATAATTCACCTTCTACCAATCGATAACCGATTTAATAGATGATGTTTGTTACAGACACATTAAAGTACTACTCAAACAAACAGATGTCCTTTAAAATGGACACCGATTCCGGTACTAGATAGTAGGGAGACTTATACATATTAAATAAGATGGTGGTTAATTATAATTATTCAATTATTTTCGTTTAATTTTTGTTCGTCAAGAACGAAGAATTTCAGGGATCTTCCTTCTCTGGACGAGTGGGCTTTAGACTTCAGGAATTTGACTCGTCGTCGCTCTCGTAATCGTGAAGAGTTAATGTGTCGATTTCCACTTAGTCTCTCTAATGCTTGAAGAATGGATCCATGTACAAGGACTGAATTGAGGATCTGTACAAAGGGTCAGGAGTCAACAAGTTTCTAATGATGACAAACCACTGACCATCCAACTTAGGATTCAGTATCTCAAAAGGTCTATTGGTGAGAATAGCATTTTTATCTTTCAATGCCAACATATCATCAACAGTGTAAGGTAAGCTTCTGCAAAGAATATAGAACAGGAGTAGGCCAAGTCCCCAAGAATCTAAAGCCTTCATCATCAAATGATTTAAGGGCTGGATCTCTCTATTAATAAATTCAGGAGGAGAGTATTCGTTAATGATTTCATCTCTCTAAACATTCCTGTTCAACCAATCTGTCAAGTAAGGAACGTGGTACTTATCAAACAGAATGTTTTCCGGCTTAATATTCAGGTGATAGACTTTGTTCTTATGGGCCTGGAATAGAGTCTTGATGATCATGAAGGCAACGTACTTGAAGCACTTCTGATTTATGAAAAAGCCTTCTAAAAGGGTCCTCAAGTTGTATGGATACTTAGGCATCAAGTATGCAGGCTTGCCCAAGAGGTTGTGCGTTTCTAGTATAGACACTATGTTTCTACCTTGCTTATTGAAGTTGGTATCCATTATTGCAATAGCCGAAGCTTGAGCAGGAATCAGAGCTTTCCAGAAGATCTTAATAATCATTTCGCAAGGACCGCTGCTCTCGCTTATGACTTGGTTGCTATTCGTTTTCCTATAACACTCAAACGATCTGGTAAGATAACTTTTCCCTATTCTTTTTCCAAGCAGCAAGTTATGCTTGTCAGCCTCTCTCTTAACCATAGCAAAGATGTCATTTTCCATATCCTCCATAGTAGCTCTAAGGTTCTAGCTTTCCTTGTAAGATTTTAATAGTAAATCAAGTCGCCCGTAGATCCCCCTCAGCATTTGCTAGTTCAGAGTCTAGTAGTGAATATAGAACTTGGACCCTTCAATGAACTCGGCTTTTTCTTTTTGATTGAGGGTCTTGTACACCGCGTCGTTCGCTATCGATTATTGCAACTACTCCAGTTATTCCTAGCCTACTCTAAGCCCAGTAACCTTTTGACTCCTTGGTAAGGCCACTACTTTATTCAAAACATTTTGTATTTTTTCCAGGTTCTCTCCTTCGAACCTTGACAGGTTCCAATACGCTCTCAACTTATCCACTTGATTGTAAAACAGCCTATCCTTCTAAATCGACAAACCTTACTCAGTTCCTTGGGCTCATACTTGCAATGCAGTTTCAAGGACGTTTTGATCTATTCAATATTAATTTTTTAAACTTGTTTAATAAAACCTGCTTACTTGCTTTTACTTTCTATGATCTATATCCAGCCTCCTGAGGCTTCTTATAACTTCTTCAGACCCTCTATGATCTGAGCCTCTGAAACGAACTTTCCAACATGCTTGTCACTTCCTATCATGTTTTTGATCAGTTCGGCAAGTGGTATTGTCTGTTTAATTGTAAAGAGGTACTGCAACTTATTGGTTAAGGATAGCAGCTTCTCAAACTATTCTAATGGCTCGTTTGCATTAATAGAATTATGCAGTTAATCTCTCACCTTCTATTAGTTTACCTGCTTATTAATAATAGCGTAAGCTAGTTTGGGTGCAAACTCCTTAGTGGCCTTTTCCAAAAGACTTTTGGATCTTGGGCTCAGCTATTATTGCGGTTCTTAATTCTCTGCCTCAAGTTCCAAGCCTAGCAGCTTTGGAGTCATTTGGACTTCACTGTGCCTTTTCCCTAACTGACTTCCAGGAGTCGTGAAGTTGGAGTCGACAAAGTCTGAAGATGAATCCTTGTAGTAAAGGTAGAATTTGATCTGCTGCTCGTCCTGGTTTATGATCTCTACAGGATGATCGCTCAGTAGCTAGAAGTAATGGATCCCTCCTCTACCCAGGCATTAATCAGGAGGCAATACCCAGAGCACATACTTGAGTGGGGCACTGCGATTAATTGCTTGAATAAGTTCTTTAGCCTTTGAAGAATCAATCTCAATTTTAAAACAACAAAAGTGAGTGGCGAAGGAATTGTTGGAGTCTCTAAGCTCAATGATCTTGGTGGTCTTGTGAATGATATCTATCCTTGAGAGATAGGCACCTAACCAGGGATTGTTACTTAGCATAGCTTAGCCCATGAACTCGTTGACCAGGTCATGTAAGAGGGAGTGAATAGGTTTAGAGTTTATGAAAGTGAAGGTTGATGTTTGTTACACCAAGTTGCAGAAAAATGTAGCTTAAGAGAAGTAAGAATCAATCTCGCAAAGAAGGATGTCAGGGTCGTTGTCCTCTCCCAGTAGGATGTTGATTAGCTTGGCAACTTCCAAAGGATCAAAGATAGGCTGGGGCAGCAGGAACATTGAGTTAGCCTCTATCATCATAAGGTCTTATTTCTTTTGACTCCTGGTAACCGACTTCGATTTGGGAGTTCTCGAGTTGGAGTAATCGACTTCCTAATTTCTACTTATAAATTCTTGAACCTTAACTTAGTACTGTTCATAAAATGCTTTCATTTACTTCTTGTCTTCTTCTGAGACAGTATACCCAGTTGCTGGTACAGTTTCATCGAGCCTTACAGCCTTTACGCCTTGAATTTAGGAGTCCTCAATCCAGCTTTCTCTTCTTTCTGCCACTGGTGCCGTATTTTCTTACCAATATAATCCTGCTTTTCAAGCCTGTCAGGATCATTCCAGCAGTCATAGATGGTTTCGACTTTGATCTCTTCTTGAATCGTTGCTTCGGTAGGATTGACTATTGTGTCAGAGTTGAAAGAGACATCATTAAGGGCCTTTACATCCCTGATTTCAGTTTGAGTTGCAAGATCAAAGTTGCTGGGATTAACCTGCACTGCAACCGAGTTCAAGGTCTTGCGAATTTGATAAATTTCCTGAACCTTAAGCAAAGTTCTCCTCAGTGATGACGGGAGTTTCCATCTCTTTAACGCTTATTATAAAACAGGAACTTGAACAGGGTGAGTATCTATATTGCATTAACTTATATACATTACATACCTTAAAGTTAAGGAGGCTTTTAAGGTTAAATCATCATCGATGAGCAATTCTCTTTAAGCATACTTGAAACGAAATCAACAGGCTAGTTTAATTCAAAGGGTTCACAGGTATTATAGTTTTCATCTCCAGGAGCCAGGGAGTTGAACCCCCGAGAATAGTTGTGGCATTTATTGCCTTTGCTGAACGACTCTGAAGAGTTGCCGTAAATGCTGGAAAGAATGCTTTCAGGCTTGGCATTCTTGCACTTGTGCTTTCTCTTGCTTTCAGGGGAAGAGTAGAAGTTGTTGCACTTATCGCCATATTCATTTTAGGTTTGAGTTGTTTCATCTACTGCACTTAGTCGTAGTGCTTCTAGTGCTTGTGCTTTGATAAGCTCTGGGAGGATATATAACTCTTCTGGCATCCCGCGATCGTGCAAGGATATTTGCCCTTCTTTCCTTTAGCTGGATTCGGTGATTGCTCACTCATTATATTAATAGTTATTAATTATAAAGTTTAATCAAAGTAGAAGTTAAACAGATAGCCTTCCTTATTTAGTATTCCTTCAAAAAGCCTCGAAACTTTCAGATGCCCTGCCTGTACATTCCTAAGAACCAGGCAACTTAGTTTCTGACTTTCCTTAACTCATATATGCCACTTGACTAGTTTCTAAGCGTGAGCAGGTTTGATTGAAGAAAGTTCGATTTCCTCTTAAAATGGACACAAATTCCAGATTGGACACAATTCCGGACACATATTCCGGACACAATTCCAGGTGATGTTTGTTACATTGATCAAAGTTTTATAATATTAAGCTACAAGTACAAAATCACTCAATTAAAATTTCACCAAATGAATTAACAATAGAAGCAGGTGCTACCCAAGGGGTTTACGTGTCAGATTTGCAATGCCCCTTTCTAAAACAGAACAGCCAAACACCGCCACATAAAGAAGGATCACACCGAGCAGGAAGTTAGAGACAACAAGTTGTAAAACTATCATAAAATTTGTGAAGTTTGTTAGAAGGTCTACTCAACTAAGCACAGCTATAGGTTTCACCCTTGTGTCAAGGAGAAGAAGATTAGAGAAGCTGTCCAGGCTATTGAGAGTGGTAGCTAGAAGTACAGTTCCTCTGTCAAATCCTAGGGAGGTGTAAAGCAGAGCGAGGCTTCCTAAATCAATATGGATGAGAAAGCCCACTCCAACTCAAAAGAATCTATCGCAACTTAGCAGCAGCAATTCTAAAGTGAGAATAATTCCAGTTGATAAACATACAGATATGTTGGAGGCAATTGAAAGGTCAGAAGCATAAGGCGTAGCTACAATCAGTGAGTATCAAGATCACTTCCAGTAGAGCAGTAAGCTCATGAGGACTTTTATCCTGGATCTCCTATTGAAAACCATGACGATTTAATTGCAGGGAATGATGGATGCTTCTCTTAAACTAATATTGCGCCTCAACTAGATTTTGATTTAGCATGCTTCAAGTTCCAAGTCAGTTGCAAGGCAAGGTGTATTACTTGACTTTATAAAGGTGGCTACTCATTCGCCTGAACAAACTCAATTGGCTTAGTTAACAGAAGGCAAAGCTCAAGCGGAAGAAGATAATTGTATTAATGAGAAGGTTAATAATAGATTGTGGAAAACGTTTTTGGAAATACATAGGTACCTAAACTTTTAAAGTGACTTGAACTTCAGCAATATTCATGTGTTATTTAATCAGGACATTCAAACCAAGACTTGTGGCATTGTTGCCCCTGCAACTCGTTCTAGAACTAGTATAATAATGGATCCCAATTTAGTGGGCAGTGATGCCCAACCAGCATACGGAGAAATTCCTACAATTCAGTTTTCCAAAATTATTGAAAGGCTGCGATAGCATGGTATGAACCAAGACTCTGTGTTTTACGATGTTGGTTCCGGGTTTGGCAAGCTGGTATTCTAGGCAGCATTTATGACAAACGCTAACTCCAGAGTAGGCACTCTTATGTTTAGCCAGCGTTGGAGTGGAGATAGTCGCAAACCGCTTCCATATCTCAAATAAGAAATTACTCTAACTCTAGGAAGATTATTCAGACCTGGAAGTGAGCGCTGTCCTCAAGAAGATTGAGTTCTATTAAACAAATTTCAGGAACGTCCAGGAATTTAAGACTTCGTCTAATCTGCAGGTAACTCATTTATACAGCTTCGATGCCAGGATGTCAGACCCTGACTTAAAGTACTTGATGGATCTAATTGACAACTGCCCCAATCTAAAGTATGAAGTAGTTACCTCCAATATAAATAAAATCAATCTTCGCAATAACCAACCTAACTTCAAATCTATCTATAAAATGAGTTCCTCAACAACTGTCAATTATAAATTTACTTTTCATTTCCTTGAGAGATACCAGGCAGTATCTATCATGCGATCAAGGATAAAGAGACAAGAGATTCTCTCTGAAGAAGTTAAGGAGATCTAAAAAGGCGAAGGCTAGATTTTGCAAAAAAGATCAAGTACTTAAAGAGATAAGCGCTCCTCAAATGAAAACATAGAAGCTGCCTGTAACAAACATCACCCTACAAATTTCAAGCGAATAAAACATAACGAGCTCCTTGGCTTCAGTGAAAGCTCTGGATCCGGTTAATAAATGCTGGATCATATGAATTAAACAATCGCAGATTATGTTAAGTTAGCAGGTAGTTCTTAGATCGAGGCTGTCACTCCTGATTCAGTTCTGAAAACATTTTCATTGTACAAGAAAACCCAAATAGAGGGCATAGAGCAGTATTAC
>ARYC01012767.1:0-16035 GCA_000711775.1 Oxytricha trifallax | reverse complement strand
AATTCGCAACTTCCGCTCGATTTTTTAGACCAGCTGAGATTTGCAGGTACTGCTGGAGCATTGAACTTTATGACCACCAAATTTTTCACCAAATTGACCAGCAACAACCATTTTCAAGATTTTTGACCACCATGCTCCAAATTTGGCCTGGTCACCGCATATTGTGAAAAGTGACTCATAATACCAAATTCAAAGTAAAAACTGCGATTTTTTGAGATTTTGACCACTACTCTGGTCATTTGGGTGCAAATCATGCAGTCTGGTCACTTTTGGTGCAAATCTCAGCTCTGACCACTATTCTGGACACTTGAGTTAAAATCATGCACTTTGGCCACTTTTTTGACCACTCTGCTCGAATGGGAGAGACATACATATAAATTCAGAAATTTTGACCACGAATAGTAAAGCTGGTCATTTTCACTGAAAATACAGAATTTGGTCACTTTAGAGATGTTCCTAATGATGCATATCGATTTTGATACAAAAACCTAATAAAATTTGCTAATTCAGTAAAAAATATAGCAAAGTGGCTACTTTTCGCATATAGATAAATAGCATAGTATCCAGCTATTATATATTAATTTAAATTTGAATTTTTATTTTTACATTTCCCCGATTCAATTGTATTTTATCAATATCGGAGAGTCATTTCAAACTTTTTTACCCTTAGAGCGATGAAACCAAACCCTAAAATAACACCATCTAGCTTGAGCAAATTCTTGCATTCTTTTTTCTAAGCCTCACTAAGTACAATATATTCGTTAGCAAACTCATTTTAATACTGCTCGTTTTTAAGGAGATAGCTAAAAGGATATACCTTGTAGGCATAGTCATCAACTACTACTATAAGCTTTGCCTTGTTAGGCAAACTTATGCGCAAGTAATTTTAAATGCAACTGCTAAGTTAAATTGCATTTAATGCAGGAATACTCATTGCTTTCGCTTGGAAGCATGCTAAAACGGTATGATCTGTAGGCTAGTTCATTGATTCAAAGCGAAACTGTCTCTTGAGCTTCTCCTGTAGGTCTCTTTAAGACTCAAGAATTTGTGATTTTCTTTTAGCAGGTACAAGTTATTAAGTCTCCTTATCTTAATTCAAGAATTCGCTAAGATGATGTTTTTGCATATGCTTCTTTACCTTTGCTGAGTGAGTGTAAGACTTCATGAATGTTGTGCATTGGTACTTTCCATTTTGTCATGCTTAAAATAGATCTTGGCCTTGCCAGAGTGTACTTCTTTAATGTGCCTCTTCAATCTATACTCAGTTGAGAAGAAGTTTTAGCAGTCTTCACATTAAAGTATTTTAATTTTTTCTATTGGTTGCTGTTCCTTATCTTCCTCAACCAATTCAAATTATGTATAAACTCCCATCTCTACACTCTACTTTTTGCTTTAAACTTAAATTTTAAAGACTTCAGCTTCAAAATCTAGAGCTCTTAGTTCAACCTCCTTTTCAATATAAATAACCTCTGGCTTTTTAGTCGTGCCAAAATTTAACTATGATTATCCATTACAAATAGAAACTGCTTTTCGATTTAAGTTAGCCGCGTTTAAATTCAAATTTAAATTTCTATTATAAAGCTCTTAAAACCTCTATAGCTATATCTGGACTTTATAGTAGTTGCTACAGTATTAATGATGGTTTGATCTAAGCTCTAAGACTTCATATTTATACTTAGTTTATGACTATAATTTTTCTAATTTTATGCTTAATATTTTTAATTTTGGTATCAACTTAGATAAATTCAGGTGGTACTGTTACCAATTATGTTTTTAACCATTTTGGAACTTTTCCATTAAAACCTCATTTATTAAAAGTAGGTACTAATTAAGTTTTGGTACTATTAAATTGGTACCAATTAAAATTAAACGAATTTAGTACCAGTACTAATTAAACTTAAAAAAATTTAGTACTAATTTAATGGAACTATATTGATAAAAATGTAGATCAATCTCTGTAGTTTGTCACAGTTTCTGCAAATTTTCTCCAGGTATCTTTACCAAAGTTAACCTTCTATAAGACGTCCATATTTAATAGTAAGATTTTAAACAATAGGATTCAGAACTCTAAATATTATAATTTGAAATTCAATAACAAGAGAAGGAACAAGGATGAAATCAATAAGTACTACAATGAAGAGGGTTGAAGCTTAAGAAATTATCTCAAGATTTAGAAGCAAGGAAGATCTCTATCGATACCTCAATCAACATGGTAAGTATGCAGCATATACTTAATCATATACTATAGTGGGATTATTCCTTCCAACGATGGAAGGTACTAAAATTTCATTTTTAAGAGCTATACTTTGTGATGAGAAGAAAGCCTTCAAAAAGAATTAAATTAAGTTGATAGAAATACCAAACTACCCAGAGATTTCTGTCACTAATCTCTATGATGATGCGATGAAAGATGAAGAGTTGGAAGTTTATCTTCCTACCAATAATCAGCTCTCTAACAAACTTCCAGAAAGGAGCTTCTTCTTTGGTGTTCTTGGCACTTAAGAGAGAGTTATCTTAGAGAGATTATTGAAGAAGCTCACAAGAAACGCTACTCTATTTCTCCTGAAGATTAAAAGAAGCAAGGCATACTTATAAGCGAGACCTGGCTTGCGGAGCTTAAGAAACATCTTTACCTCTCTAGTAAGCTTCGATACATAACTTTGTGGAAACCTGGAACTGGTATATTCCTAATGAAAGAACTTGAAAAGCTTCACAGAGAGAGAAAGTCATAGATTATTCTTGAATTGAGCAAGAGACTTTATAAAGATTTTTAAAAGCCAGATGAAACGAACATAGATGCAGGAGCTGGCACTAAGAGAAGAAATATGGGCCCAAGCAAGCCATAAGAAGAGGAGAAGAAGGAGAAGCCTAATCCCTTTCTGGGTTAATTTAATATGTGAACTTATTCATTCATTTAAATCTAAGACTTATTTATAAACATTCATTCTTCCTTCTCTCGCACAAACTGTTGTCTTATTTATGCTTACTCTCTTGCAGCTACTCTGAATAAGTCTACTGTATCTATTGGCAAGTCATGTATTAGGTGATATAGCAGCAGTTTCTTGTAGTGGGTCTTTATTTAACTCCAGTAGAATTCAATTCCATTAAATTAGGGCTGTAAGGAACATTGTATACAGGAGGAATGTTTAACTCTACATAAGCTTTCTTAGAATCCTTAGTCTTATGAACTGAGAGGTTATCAACAAACAAGATTATTTCTTAGTTGCTATACTTCTCTCTGAGCTTATGCAAAAACCCGATATACTGCTCTCGTTTAATAGAGCGAGGATAAATAACATAAGCTTCTCGACCTGAATCTTCACTAATACCTGCTAAAATCACATGGGTTACAACCTTTACTTTCTAATAGTAGACTTCTATATTATCGTACCTCTTATACCAAGACTTATTAATAAAGGTGTTGAAGGTAAACACAGCTTTATCAGCGTGTATGAACTTAATGTTATTGTCAATAGCCCTCTGCATTTAATCATATATATAGTTTAAATTATTACTATAAAATGGCACTGTAAAATCAATCACTCTCTTCACTCTGTTGAAAGCCTTGAAAGTAATACCATTTCTTCTATAAATATTGACTATAGTCTAAGGAGAGATACGCATATGAGGAAACTTACGATGAAACATCACAGCTCGCTAGTCTAATGGAAAGTGTGCCCAATATTTCAAAGTCTTTGAGTCGCAGAGTAAGTCTATATGAACCTGAGAGAACTTTTATTTTCTTGAGGATGGGTTCAAGAACTAGAATTATAATGCTAAACAGCTAGCAAGCAGTGATACCTAAAAGTTGAGGCACTCTTGCGTAATAACTTTGCTATAGCTGCATAATATAGTACAGGTTTGGCTTAGTCTATATTAATACTCGTACCATACCTAAGTTTAAGCACTAAATCTAAATATTTTTCATCATAAATAGACCCTAAATTTCTCTAATTTCTATTTCTCATTTTGTAATTTGACCTGATTTCTATACTAACCCCAATAAGACCCCAACTATACGGTAAAAATCAAAGCACCTATAAACCTTACTAAGGGGTTTTGTGGTTTTAAGTGTGCAAGTAAGGAAAATGGAATGGAAGAATAATAAAGGGAATAGAAAATGAAGATTTCAGATACCAATCACCGTAAATAATTATGTTAATAAAAGAACAGGTAGGTACCTTAAGACTTAAGCTTTCCATATATTATTACCTTATTGGTTATATGTTTACATTAATTTTTATGAATTTCACATGCATATAATATTTTATTTTTCAATTGATTTTTATATGTAATTTTATTTAATTATTTATTTTATTTTTTTCAAAGTATCCTATATAAATATATTTAACATAAATTTTGCTAAAAAAATAATCTATATCTAAATTAATGGGAATATATTAATAAACATTATAAATGGAACATAATATACAGATATTAAAAATAATGAATTCAGCGTAGAGTCTAATAAATTTTTTAATTAAATAATAAATTAAATAATTAAAATATAGAAAATGGTTATTTGATTTGTATAACCGGTATAAAGTAAGGTTAAACATATTTATGGAAAGATATATCAAGGAAAAAATTATACAAAAAATAAATCAATAAAATAAATAATATCGAAAACATAAATCATTGTCACAATAAAATTAAAATGTTGAAAAAAAGTCAAATTAATATTGCATAAAAAATATAAGGATGATTCATTTATAATAATTAATAATAATAACAAAACTAGTAATAAATATAATTAATACCAAAATTTAAATAAAATTAAATTATTTGCGAACTAAAAAACAATCTGAAATAAATGTCAAAAATTAAAAATATTTAGATAACTTAATAAATTAAAAGAATACAGAGGAATAGTTCGAAGTCTTACAATTGAAAATTGTTTTAAAAAATTAGGCAAGGTTAGAAAAATATTTGTCTTGCAGAGGAGCTCAAAAGTAGATTCAAAACCCCAAAACCCTTTCAGTAGTTTGATTGAGTTTTTGATTGATAAAATTTGACTATTAGTGCATACTTTATTAGGGATTTAATAGGGTTTATGTAGGGGTTTAATGTTTAAATATTAGTATTTTAAGTGAGTATATGCGAGTTTTTAAAATATTTCACACAAACATCATCTTAGAGTCATGTGGCAGTTCTCTGAATTTTATCTTTCTAAGTTGATGTTTGATTGTTTCTATTGTTTGTTAATTCTCTTAGCTTTGCTTGATAATAGTTGAGTATGCAAGTTCTCTGACCTCCATTTATTTTATTTTTATCGAGATATTGTTTGATTATCTGGTTAGAATCTCTCTCACACCTGCAGCTTAAGTAATTGTTTCTTGGCATGTCGCTCTCTATTATTATTACTGCTAGAGCCCAGATCTCCCATTAAGAGTCTCCATCTCTCCTATCCTCTCTCTCTGGGAAATATCCAGGAGTGGCGTATCCATTTCCTAATGCAGAGGCTTGCTCTTTGAGATCTGTTGAAGTCAATAATATAAACTCTAAGTGGCTGAAAGTTCATCATGATATTCTCTGGCTTTAAGTCTCTATGGACATAACCTAACTTGTGAAGCTCTTCAATCCCTTCAACTATCTGCTATACTATCTAGCTAATTTATCGCTGACATCTATTGTCTATAAGAATTCTCTGTAAGTCATTTCAAGTAAAGGAAGCATGAAGGCTACATGATCTTTACCAAGTAAATAGCATCAAGCTAGATGATATGCCTGCACTCATTTAACTTTGCCTTTTAAAGAGCATAATACTCATTTGCAAATTCCATTTGACTTGTCATCAGCAAGGAAGTAATTGAAAGGATATATCTTGTAAGCATATTAGTCATTAGTAAGATTCTCTTCTCTATTTTATCTTCAAGAGTGAGGTAGCTTTCTAGGCAAGAATCTAAGTCAATAATTTTTAATATGGGAATCTTCATTGCCTCTATTTTAACCATGATTTTATTGATCTCAGTGACTGGAAAGTTCTTGACTGCTTTCTTCATTTTACTTACTTCTAGACTTCAACTCTTAGAGACTCCACTGGGTTTCTTGATCTTCTCTTTTAGAGGAATCTATTCCTTGTAGGTTCATGAATAAAGACAAAACTTTAATTGTGCTTTTTCTTTAAGTGCACTTTGATGTCTCTAGTATGAGAATAAGAATATGGCTTCTCACAGATACATTTGACATCCTTTTATAAATGCTTGAGATATAACCTTGGCATATCGTTGTGTATATCTCTCAAGTGTCTCTTATAAGTTGACTTGTAAGGGAAAACTTTATTGCATTCTTTGCATTAATAGTCAAGTTTGGCTGGTATTTATTGATGCTCTTTGGCGGGTTGTTTAACCTTCTCTTCAATTTGCACAGCTTCTTTGATAACCTCCTGCTTAATTTTTATTTAAATCTCAAAGCTAGACTGGTCAAAGTTGTCATAAGTAGGCTCCTACTGAGTACAAGCGTCTCTGGTCTCTACTTTTCTTGGTTGCTGGAATTATAATTTTTATTGACTTTATCCAAGTATTGTTGCTCTTCTTAACATGTTAGCGCTCATTTTAGTTTGCTGATATATTTTATTATAATTATGATAAAATCTACCTTGATAAACTTTTATAGTAGATTATATGACACTCTGGTAGTTTTTTGCTGAGAGGTAAGAAAATTAACTTGCCATAAAAGACTGTAAGTTGACATATTTTTTGAATATTTTATTCGTTTTAGTAAATTACAATACTCCTAATGAAGTTTTGTTTTTCTAGGAGGTCCTTCAAATCAAGTTTGAACTTAATTTGGAGGTAAAGTTATTAACATTTTTTAATTTAATCTTCTCCTTATTAAGTTTTAATCTTAAAATTTAACTCCTAATATTGTTTGAACTTAATTTGGAGGCCTCCTAAAATAATTAAACGTTATTAGGAGCAATTTAATGGAGATAGTTTGATAAAAATGGAAATTAATCTGTGAAACTTGGTGTAAGTTTTTTAATGCTTCTTTGCATATCTTTTCAAGGTTGACTTCCAGTAGGTTCTCCCTATTTAGTAGTAAGATTTTAGTAATCTTAGAATGGATATCCATAATTTTGTTAACATTTCTAGAAAGAGGAAGCAAGATGGAGTCTATGAATGATGCAATTAAGAGAATTTAATCTCAAGATTTAAAAGGGAAATTTCGAAGGAGAGAGGACCTTTATAGATATTGGTATAGCAGGTAAGTTCTTATCTAAGATCAATATATTAATGATATTGGATTGTTTTTGCCAATCCATGAAGGAACTAAAATCTCGTTTTTAAAAGCCTTGCTAAGCGAAGATAAATACATTTTTGAGTAATGAAAAAAAGATGATAGAGATACCTAATTACTTTTAAATCTCTGTCACAAATCTCTATGATGATGCTTTGAGTGATCCAAATGTTGCTCTCTACCTTTCATCAAAGCTGCAACTTTCTAATAAGTTGCCAGAGAGAAACTTCTTCTTTGGTGTTCTTGGAACTCTGAAACCTGAGTACTTAAATGAAGTGATTTAAGAAGCTCACAAGAAACGCTACAGCATCTCACCTGAAGAAAAAGAAAAGCAAGGAATTAAAATCAGCAAAACCTAGCTCAAAGAACTGCAGGAGCATCCATTCATCCCTAGTAAGCTTACTCTTCTAACTTTATAGAAAAACCTGGAACTGCCATTTAATTGATGAAAAGAGCGCAGCAAATTAAATAGAGAGAGAAAGTCTCAAGTAAAGCATGAATTGATTAAGAGACTCTACAAAGATTTATAAAAGTCAGACAAAATCAACATAGATGCAGGAGCTGGCGCGAAAAGAAGAAACATAGGCCAAGCAAGCCTTTAGAGGAAGAAAAGAGAAGCCAAATCCCTTTACGGGTTAGTTTAATATGTGAACTTATTCATTCGCTTAAATCTAAAACTTATTTATATACACAAAATCTCCCTTCTCTTGCGCATACTTTAGCTTTATCATCGCTACTCTCTTAGCAGCATTCTTAATAAAATCGACTGTATCTATCTTTAAATCATGCATCAGACGGTAGAGCAGCAATTTCTTATTATGACCTTTCAATAACCACCAATATTATTCTATTCCATTGAACTAAGGGCTGTAAGGAACATTAAATACAGGTGTTATATATAGCCTTTCATATTCCTTCCTTGAGTCTTTAGTTTTATGAACTGACAAGTTATCAACGAATAGAATAATCTCTTAGTCAGCGTACTTATCTCTGAGTTATTGCAATAGCTTTATGTATTATTCGGTCTTTATTGAACGAGGGTGAATAACATAAGTCTTGAGGCCATTATCTTCACTTATCACCAAGTATAGCATGAGTTTACACCTTAACTTTTTAGTCATAACTTCTATATTACTATACCTCTTGTACCAAGAACTTGATATAAAGGTATTGAATGTGAATACTGCTTCATCAGCGTGTATGAACTTTATATTATGCTCATGAGACCTCTGCATTTAATCGAATATATAATTTAAGTTAGTCTCATAAAATGGAACATTAAAGTCAATCACTCTCTTAATGCGATTGACTGTCTTGTAAGATATTCCGTTCTTTTTATCTATGTTAGCTATCGATTAAGCAGATATGTTAAGCTCAGGAAATTGGCGATGAAACATCACAGCCCTCTAGGCTAGAGAGAAATGAGCCCAGTATTTAAGAGTCTTATCATTAATAAGATATTCAATATGATGCTGCTAAAATTTTAAGGGTCTCTTAGGCTTAGAATTAAGATGCTATCTCTTTAAATTCAATGCTAATAGACAGTGAGACCTCACAGTTGCTGGAGATTTATGGAGTAGCCTTGCTATAGACGTATAATTCAGAACAGGCTTGAGTTATTCACTATATTCATCACATCCATATCGCAACTTAAACAATAAATCTATATACTCACTGTCATAAACAGACCCCAAACCTCGCATATACTCACTTAAATTACTAATATTTAAACATTAAACCCCTACATAAACTCTATTAAAACCCTAATAAAGTATGCACTAATTGTCTACTTTTATCAATCATAAACTCAATCAAACTACTGAAAGGGTCTTTGGGTTTTGATTACTGTGATATCGTTGTCATTTGATCACTACGAATCATGATATTAAACCTTAGAATTGAACCTCATAGTTTAAGTTTGATAAAATTATCGATTTTGACATGTTTATAGACATATTTCTATCAAGGAAAGTCTTTGATATTAATTAATGATTTTGCTGATCCTATAGCTTTTGTATTGAGAAATTATTTAATATCAAGTAGAAATTTATTAAACTTGCAAGACAAACTTTGAGTTTTCTATGCTTCAGACCTAATAGCTTGAAAATGGAATTTAGTTACTCTTTTCAAGTTTGTTAAGTATGTTATAATCCATTAAAATAAGTTTTTCAGTTATAAATAACTTAATACATATTTTACTTCTGCCCATATTTGATTATGCAAAATGCTTTTTATAAAAGATAAATTAAAAATAAATATAGATAAAATTATACTAATAACATACTCATCATTCATAGAATAGAACCTCTATTTTATAGTTTTAAAATAGTTTGTGATAATTATTGAAAGCAATAGTGAGATTTAATGAATGCAAATCTATAAATTGATGAATACCTTTTGCTGCATAAATGTGGGATAGCATAAATTTTATAAATATTTCAAACAAATAGTTATAAATTAAAATACTAGAATAATCACTAAACAAGAAATATAATATTAGAGATAATACAAGTGACTTCAAATGAAACAGCAATTTCGATAAAATTATTGAAAATTGTAGTACATATTTATATAAAAAGCTTGTGGAGTACTTAGCCCACAATCAGTTCTTTCCATCATAATGACACTCATTACTTGAATGTTTTGGATTTATTTTTCTTCTATAACTTATTTAAAACTGAGATATTATTTCTGAACATATTTCCAGTTAATTTTATTGTATTTCGATGCATTTAAATGTTTAACTGTTTAGTATAAAAACATTTAGATTCATTGGCTAAATATTCTATAACGTCTTAATAATAAATTAATCTAGAATTTGATAAGTTTCAGAACAATTCTCCTGCTTTATATTAACTTTACACATTAGGGAGTCAAAAGAATAAACAATTTACCTTGGAGACAATATTAAATTTACCTGTATGAATTGGGAAACTCCGATTTCTTAAAATTGAATAGAACTAATACCAATTTTCATTCATTTAATTATTAGTGAATTATAAATAATCTAAAGAGGCATTTTTATAGTGAATTAATGGAGTTATTTTAGAATTCTGCTTTTTAATGAGAAGTAAATTTAGAACTATTGAAGTGAATAATACAAATGTTAGAGGGTTGATAAATTCACAGATGAAACTGAATTTAAAATTAGTTTAGCTTTAATTTTATTTAAAATTAAAGATTTTAAATTCTCATTTCATTACAATCAAAGATTTTGAGTAGTAAATTATTTGTAAATTATCTTTTTTATTCGGCACTTAATGTGTCCTAATAATTATTATTTGGATGAAAAATATTGATTTATACTTTAGGTAATCATTAAAAAATAACAACCAAATATGGATTATTATTAATATGAGCAATCAATAATAGAGATATTCAAGTAAACTAAAATTGTATCTATATTGTATCACAATCATCCTAATTGAGAAGCTAAATGAGTTTGTTTGGAGTATTGTTTTCTTCATAGAATTAATAAAAATATCACATATCTAATTTTAGATCGATTTCCTGTTATCAAATCATCAGAATCTGGTATTTATTGCTAAACTAGTAAATCCTAAGATTTATTTGTATCCTTAGATAGGTTCATAAACTTGTTAGATTTAATAACCCCTGAGATGGCCTTTAAACGTTGGAAAACTTTTTAAGTAATTTAATGAATCACTTATACGTGCTTGATTTCAATCATAATAATAAACTAAAATTTTGTTGTTAATTTTAAAACAAAAAATTATAAGAATGAGATATAGCATAGAGCTTTGTTCATGTATATGTATCTATGCATTAAGATACTAACAATAGCGATGATGTTAATGAATTAAAAAACATTTCGAGAATGAAAAAATTGTATTTAAATGCTACCTGCATGTGCCGTACTAAGACTTTTCGAGGACAGAGAGCAATATGATTTAAATCACAAGATATAGACATTCTAAGAAGTTTTGGGCAGAGGAAAAACACAAACTTTATGATAAAAATGAATTTTGAATCTTCACCTTAAGATTCTTCATAATGTATTAAAAATTGTGATTTTAAATAACTATAGTCTTCATTGAAAACAACTGACTATGCTTTCTTTACAATTTAAACCTCATATCTTATTCCTCATCATTATCTGATCAAAGAGATTTCATAATGAAATAATAGAAGATCTAGAGAGTGAAGTAATTGTATTTCTTACACTCCCACCAAGTTCCATACTTGGACTCTATCGATGAAGGAAGCAATAGTGGCATAATTAAAACGACAAGAAATAAGCATTCTAGGAGGGTATGGGTAGATGGACGAGCAAAATATTATGATAAAAATTGTACTTTTTAGCTTCACTTGATGATTCCTCAAATTGTAATGCTATTTGTGAGCATAAGTTTGCCTATGTTAAGTTATTTCGATAACACTCTATGCAATTATCATTGTTATATATAATAATTAAATTTAATTCAATAATTTTTAGCGTGTAATTATTATCTAAATGAAACAAAAAAAGAAAAGACCATAAATACAAATGATAAAATTTTAATTTTAAGTAATGCATATTCATACTTGTTGCATGATTCTTTTAAATACTTTTAAAATGCATACTTTTTATTTAAAATTGATTGTAAATATAAAAGTATGATATGTGATCGCATAAGTAAGTTGTTTAATTAATTTGAAATTAAAAATAAATATAGTCCTTTAATTATTAAGATTATAGTTAAAAGTTTAAAGATGAAAAACATTCTCGTTCTCTTAAGCGTGATAGCCGTTGCTCAGACCGTTGTTAAAGCCGACACCCTCTGAGACTTTTGAAACTCTCTCTCTAGTTTCAATGCTGGTACCTGCACTTCACTCATTGATAACAACTCCAATGACAGAGATACCTGCTTGGTTGCTTGCACTGAGGCCTCAGCCTACATTACCAAGATGTTCACCTCAACTGAATACACTGACTCTAAATACAACCCAGCTGAGTTCAAGTCCAAATCAGGAGACTTCAACATTAAATTCAACGCCCAAATGAATCAATGCAGACACTTCGAGTTATTGCAAGCCTTCCACAAGATAGCTTCAGTCATGTTGCAAGCTTCACCATTACTCTGAATATATGAAACCTCACAGTTTGCGCTAAAACGCTGAAGCAGCAGCAGAATTACAAAGCTGTCTAGAGGAATACTCTAAAGGAAGTCCACTCTAGCAACAGAGAATACCTCTAACATAATAACAAATTTAGAATGTAAAACCAGACATCTCAGTGCACAACTAGTTTCTCATCACAGGTATTCAATCAACAACCGCCAGTGAGTTCAAGCGACCCCAATGAAAACTATGATTTGATATTTAAGCAGTTGCAGAAAGCCTCAAAAGAAAAAGATGAGCTATAGCGTGAACTCAGCAGATTGAAGGACCAGAGAGATTTGATGAGAATGAAGAATTCAACATTAGGTGGCAGTGCGGGTTCTGGGGCAGGAGAAGCAAGTGGAAATAAAGCACAATAGAACAATGGATATCAATTACTGCATGTACTCTTAGTAGCAATCATTTCACTGATATTGGGCGCAATCATAAAGCAATGAGGGAAATAACAATTGGTAATTTGAATAATGAATAAATTAAAGCAACATGCATTTTAGACTAGACGCATGTTTTCAAATATAATAAAAGCAGAAATGATATATATTTTGATTTCTATTTGCAAATTTTCTGTGTCATCATTATTTTACGGGGTTTTATATATTAGTTTATGATGTTATAATCTTATTCATTAATGGATAAAAAATTCATCATTATTCCATTTGAATATCTATTTTCCTCATTATTTTCGCAATTTACTCATCTTGATTGCCATTATCTTTGGCTTCTCTAATTTCATTTACTTTTGCTTATTTACATGAGTCATTTCTTCAATATATCTTGCAGGAAAAGCATTTTTATTGTAATAATTAGCATTTTGAAAGTTAATAATTTTCCTTTATTATCAGCTTCCTTCTTATTTTTTCAATAAATTATCTATTTAAGCTTTGTATCCGTTTCTTACAAATATAATTACTTTTTTAATCATATTCTTTCTCTGATTGAAATAGATTGAATATTAATAATCATTGGTCAGATATACTTGTTTTTATAAAATTGAATAAAAACTTGATTGGAGTCGTAACGATAAATCAGAAATGATATACCTCTTCAACGGCACAATTTAATAAAACCCTCACCTTACGGAGGAAACAACAAAATAAGTGAAATATATAAGCGCAAAGTCAATAAAGCGAATTATATAAGCTTTAATCTACGCTTTCTCAGATGGATTCAATAAAACCTCAGGGGACCACAGAATTAATTTATTAGACCTTTTCAATAATCTAACTGAATATAATACTAGACTTAGATAATAACTCAATAAACATCTAACACACTCTTAAATAAGACTGCCCACATAACATGAATTGGACTTAATTGATGAACTCATAGATCTTTAACTTATAGACTAGATTAAAAGTTTACACATTAACATGGAATTTTAACTCACAATTATTCAAACTATAGCCACAGCGTTAGTACTACTTTCGTTTAAAAATGATGCAAATATTCAATACTTCTAAAATACTCCGCAGTGGCACATAAGTTTAGAACTAAATACTGTATTAAGTATTTATATGCACAAATATGTAAGAAAAGACTAGATAATTCTTAATCTAATAACCGTCTGTAAAAATATTGAATTAAAAGATCTAATAAGAGTAATATGAGGATAGGAAAATGATGAGAAAGCCTCAGTCTCGTCTCAAACTTCAACAAAACCTTAGAAATAAAATGTTGAAATGGAAAACTACTTTGAGGAACACAAAGTTTCCAAGAAATAAAAGTTGCACACTAACCCTCTAAATTAAAGCGCACAACTAGAGTAACCAAAGAACTTAATCAATGACGCAGTCACCTAATCTGATTACTCATCTGGTATATAATGTACAAATAAACTATTGATATTTAATATAAAAGAGTAATAGGTTTGTTTAAATTAAATAATAAAATAAGAAACTACTTTGAAGACATTTAATATGATTTTTTTACATTTAAAAAAAGTATAAATTTCATATGTTGATTATGAATGAAAAGTTAATTTATCTTAAATTATAATGCAACAAAAACTCTATTGCTCTTATTATAAAACTTAATAGTTAATTATTTATTTATTAATATTAATAAAAAATCTCTAATGGACCCAGCTAGGCATCAACCTGCAAATATTGTTATAATAGCACATTCAACTCTTTTGACGAAGGTATCAGAATGGGGAATGCTAAACAACAGCGTGAAGGAACACCTGTAAGAGTGAAGTATCATTATAATCCAACTCATGGTACTTACTCAAACAAATAAAGAAATATCTCAAGAGAAAAAACAAAGAAATATATGATTTTGGCAGTACCACCTGCTACTTGCACCTCTCAAGCGATCCGCATGTTGCGATCAATATTATTTGACAATTAATAAATGATTCAACTGAAATATAAAAATGGGGTATTGGTTGAAAATGATCAAATCCACGTTGACTATTCTCTAGACACCTACAATTCCTACTAACTAGAAATATGGCCTCCCTAAGCTAATAGATTTATTCGAGAATCAAAATTGTCATTGTAAATAAAACAAGATTAAAGGACAAACGAAATAGCGTTGAGTAAGCAAGAGGGGCTCACACGTATCCTCACGCAGTTCAATAAAGTTTAAGGATTCTTATCTGAAAGTCTGATAATAGCGAGAGGAATCTGCCTAGTCAACTTCACTGTATCAGGGCGACATGCGATATTTAAAGTAGAGAAAACTGATTCTTGCAATAAGGACTTCGACAATACTCCGGATACCATGAAAATACATGTGAAACGCGCTTATAAAGTGGCATGATTTGAACTTAGAAACAAAGATGCTCTCTTATCTCGGCTTGTGTGAAAGATGTCTGAGTCGGACATTCAACCGCCTTGAGATAGCGCCTAGTGCGTAGAGAAGTGACCTTGAAATAGAGCCTCATTCACTTCACCCTTACATTTGTTTGCAATACTGTTATCTCAGAACTACCAATAATTCAAAGTGTTATATTCACTCAATTAAAATTGGTAGAGGCAAAGAATGCTGTCTGGGAAATAACTTTTAGAGAGAAGAGTTGCTAATAGCCTTTAAGAGGCCAGTATGAATCATTCTGCTTGGATTAATCCTACTCATCTAAGAATAGTTGCTGAGAGCATTGATGAGAGTAATCCAAAGCCCATTTGAAAAGAGACAAAATTTCAAACTCTACAAAGTCAAAGTGAAGGAATATTACAGCTTTGCATTTTTAAAAGTGAAATCAGTAACTTTATCAATGCCTGAACTTCCTTTTATCTAGTCATCCTCAAGTTAGTATTTGCCAGTCTCATGAATGAGTACAACTACTATGAAAAACGGGAGTTCTTGATCTTTGACTGGTAGATTATTCAAACTTTAGGATGGCCTAGCAACTCTAAATATACAATATAGTTATCAATATTAAAAGATAGAATAAGTGTAATTAAAATCTAATCAAAAGCTAATAACTTTTAAATTACACAGATTTTACAAATAAATTTATTGTATTTGGTAGCTTATTTTATTTGCTTTCATCCTATTTTACATTTAAATAAACTTCAATAAAATATAAAAGATTTAAAGATTTAATATATATATGGAGGAGAAACAAATAAAAGGTCTCATAAATGAAGCACACTGGAATGAGTTGAAAATAAACAATATTCTTAAAATTTTATAACTCACACTCCCCAAAAACGTATTTGGAGACCTGGA
>ARYC01012766.1:0-13524 GCA_000711775.1 Oxytricha trifallax | reverse complement strand
GGCAAATTTAATATGTGAACTTATTCATTCATTTAAATCTAAAACTTATTTATATACACAAAATCTCCCTTCTCTTGCGCATACTTTAGCTTTCTCATCGCTGACTCTCTTAGCAGCACTCTTAATAAAATCTACTGTATCTATCTTTAAATCATGCATCAGATGGTAGAGCAGCAATTTCTTATAATGACCTTTCAATAACCCCCAATACAATTCAATTCCATTGAACTAAGGGATGTAAGGAACATTGAATACAGGTGTTATATTTAGCCTTTCATATTCCTTCCTTGAGTCTTTAGTTTTATGAACTGACAAGTTATCAACGAATAGAATACTTTCTTAGTCAGCGTACTTATCTCTGAGTTATTGCAAGAATTTAATATATTATTCAGTCTTTATAGAACGAGGGTGAATAACATAAGTCTCTTCTCGAGGCCGTTATCTTCGCTTATTCCACCAAGTATTGCATGAGTTTAAACCTTAACCTTTTAATCATATACTTCAATGTTGCTGTACCTCTTATACCAAGACCTTGATATGAAGGTATTAAAGGTGAACACTGCCTCATCAGCGTGTATGAACTTTATATTATGCTCTTAAGCCCTTTGCATATAATCGAATATATAATTTAAATTATCCTTATAAAATGGAACATTAAAGTCAATCACTCTCTTAATGCGATTGACTGTCTTGTAAGATATTCCATTCTTTTTATATATGTTCGCTATAGATTAAGCAGAGATGTGAACCTCAGGAAATTGGCGATGGAACATCACAGCCCTCTAGGCTAGAGAGAAATGAGCCCAGTATTTAAGAGTCTTATCATTAATAAGATATTCATATGATGCTGCTAAAATTTTAAGGGTCTCTAAGGCTTAGAATTAAGATGCTATCTCTTTAAATTCAATGCTAATAGACAGTGAAACCTCACAGTTGCTGGAGATTTATGGATAAACCTTGCTATAGACGTATAAATTCAGAACAGGCTTGAGTTATTCACTATATTCATCACATCCATATCGCAACTTAAACAATAAATCTATATACTTACTGTCATAAACTGACCCCAAAGCTCGCATATAATCACTTAAATTATTAATATTTAAACATTAAACCCCTACATAAACCCTATTAAAACCAATAAAGTATGCACTAATAGTCTACTTTTATCAATCAAAAACTCAATCAAACTACTGAAAGGGTTTTGGGGTTTTGATTGTGGCGATATAGATTCCTATATTAAAAATAAAAGAAATAGATTCTTGCCTAGAAAGCTAACTCAAACTTGATAGAAATGAGTCTTTAACGAAAGCTAATATGCTTATAACATATATACTTTCAATACTTACTTGCTGATGAAAATTTTTTAAATGGAGTTTGCAAATGAGTATTACTCCCTTCAAAATGCAGAATTTAGAAAGCATATTATTTAAAATAGATAATATTTTACTTCGAAATAATCATGTAGCATTTAAACTTCTTATCCTAAAAATGAGTAACAGAGATTTTATATCTTTTACATCTGCCAAAGAAAAATTAGCTAGATCATGCATAAAATATTGAGAGGATTGAAGAGGTTACAAGTTTGATTATGTTTATATAGACTTAAAGCTTTAGGAAAAAAATGATTATGAACTCAACCTTTTAATTTTTATTTTAAATATAATGATTTCAAGAGAGCTCTAAGAGTGTAATTCTCTGCATAAAGACATATAGAAAGTACTTCAGTTTATTTCCCAAAGAGAGTGAGAAGATGAATGAGAGGGAGAAACTTCATGGGATATTTTATCTCTAGCAGTACTAACAATAATAAAGAGTGATATGCCTAGAAATGATTACTTTATCTGCAAAAGCTATCGAGATTCTAAGCAGAGAATCAAGCAATATTTAGATTATAATAAATATTTGTGGAAGCCTAAGAAAGCTCGCATATTAAATTACAAGCCAAAATAATAGGATTAATCTATTATAGAAACAATAAAAATCAATTTTAGAAATATAAAATTCAGAGAAATGCCACACACTTTAAGATTATATTTGTTTGAAATAATTTAAAAACTTGCAAATTATACTAAATTACATTACTAATATTTAAACTATAAATCCCTTCGTAAACTCTATTGAGGTCTATTTAAACTAAAAGATTTACAGTCTACTTTTATAAATCAAAAACTTAATCAAGCTACTGAGGGGGTTTTGAGTTTTGAATACACAAAGTCGTTCTTTTAAACACAATTCAATATATTCTTAATTTTCTGTTTCACTTTTCTATATGAGATATTGTATTCATTTACAAATGTTGATAGAAAATCAGATCCTCCTGTAGATTCAAGAAATATATATGTCTTTTACTCATTAAAATCATTGTGCACAATTGTTTTGACTTACTTCCTTATCTACGAAACTAAGCAAGCGCTTAAATAAGAAAACTATTTCAAGGAAATTTGGAACTTTTTTGATTATATGCTAATTCTTACTTACATCGGATATATGATTTTAGAGATTTTCGCACCTTTCAACGATTCTGTAATTGTTATTAGGCTACTAATAGTTTTCTTATCATTTTTGAAAGTAAACTTCTTTTTGAGAATTTACGATGGATTCAGTTTCTTGGTTTCTATGATGGCTGCTGTATTTGTAGACCTAAAGTATTTTATTGGCTTTTTCTTAATCTTTATACTTGAATTCGGTATTGTTTTTGCCATTCTATTTGACGCTACAGCAATCGAAGAATATCAAGGAATCGGAATCAGCGCTTACTTGATGATGGCTTTTAGAACTTCATCTGGAGACTTTAATGTTGACTCATACAAAGATTAATCTTCAACTTTAGTAGTAATCTCATGGTTAGTTTGGATTGTAGCAGTAATGCTTCTAAATGTAATGTTCATGAATTTCATCATAGCAGTTATTTCTGAATCCTACGAAAAAGTTATGCAAAAGCTTGTGGCTGAAAGTTATAGAGTCAAAGTCTAAATGATTGTAGAAAGAGAACTCTAATTTAGTGAAGAAGATCTTAAATCAGCCAAGCTATTTCCTAAGTATATGCTTTTAAGAAGACCTGTCTCAAGTGATTCGAATGAATAAGGTGAATGGCAGGGTTTTGTTAAAGATATTAAGTAATCTATTAGAACAGTGGCTACCAAGCAAAAAACTGAAATTTTAGCAAGCTTGAAATCTCAAGACAACAAATCTATCGAAATTAGCATTAAGTCTCTTGAAAAAAGATTTGGATAATTCGATTCTAATCTTAAAGGTTAAGATTAAAGCATTAAATAGATTGTTACATCTCAAAATGAATTAGAATAAAGCATTTCCAAATTAAATAATAAGATTTTAGTTTACGGACTAACTTTAAATACGGAACTGACTAATGATTTTCAGGGGGTGCAGTTTTGAAACACTAGATTAAATATATTATACAAACTAAATATTCCAAATTTTTATTGAGTTTGTATTTGTGAGGAATTAAGTATGATCTTATGAAGCTGGTTAACGTAAAATTGTAGTGTACTCCCAAGCATCAAATTCATAATAATTTTATGGTTTAAAAATTCAGTGTCGGACACGTCGATTATGAAAATGACTTGATTAATGATTTTTGAGGAAGGTCTGGTCCTTTAATATAATTTCCCCTTTTACTAGTATCCTAGTATCTTATTAACTATCTATTATAATACTAAGATTTCAAGCTAAGACGATGAAATTTAATCAACACAGAAGATGCTTATATAATTTATAGAAGAGTACAGACTTGAAAATCAGAAAACTCAAGCTCTTCTTTAATCTTTTTAAAAACCATAATAATGATATAATAAATATAAATGAATAATCCAAGAGTTGCAATATTTTTTTTTAGAAACAGCTGATAAAATCTTTATGAGCATTTCTTTTTTTGATTGCTTCTTTTAATGACTTATTTTATTTTACATTAATTTCATTGAATCATAATCTTATACAAGTCAAAATATTTTAAGATAAAATAAATGAGATTATCAGAATGTTATTTAAAGTAAATAATATTAGCTGATTATATTCTTACATTCATTTATAATTCCATATAAATAGAGAAAAGTTCTATTACCTAATTTATGTCTATCGATTTATTTATTCTAATTTTATAAATTATCTTATATTTTTAATATTAGAATTAAATATTAATATAAAATACTTAATAAAAGCTATAATTATCCAATAATTATTAAATTTTAAAAATTTCCTCTTTCAAATACCTTAAAATAATTTATAATTAAATTATATCAGAAAAACTACCACTGCAATTAAATTTATAGCTGTACTTAGAAATATTAATTAAATTTTCAGCGAATATAAGCTTCAACAATATTATATTAGAGTTATCATTGAAAAAATTAAGATTAATCTGCATCGCTAAAAATTGGATTGTTTACCTATTCTAATTAAATTTAGTTAAATCAAAGATAATCAAAGCAACAATTAATTTTATATTAAAAATCATTGCCAATAAATTATTAAGATTTTTTAAAAATCTTGAAAAAATATAATAAGATATTATATAATGATTGAAAAATGCTTTCTTAATAAGTATCATTAAGTTTAATATAATTTAGTGTTAATTTTTGTAAAAAATGTTGATAACAAATTTATAGATTAATTTTTTATTCTTAGTTTAAAAGCAAAGAACATTAAATTTTAGAATTATTTTGCTTAAGCGTATTTCCAAAAAATGATAAAAATATAAAAGCTTAACGGAAAATTTGATTGATTATTCATAGATATTTCAGAAATAATTGAATAATTATTTTAATTTATATATTTACCGCAGGATATCAAGTATAAGCTGTTTTTAAGTATATTACATTAGATTAGATTTGATTAAGAATGATGGTAGCTGCGATTAATCAAAAGACACTTTTTATTTATTATTATAAAGATTTATTAACTATGTTGAAGAAGTAAACAGCACGGCAACCAGGAACACGTTGCATGCATCAACATCACATGGCTAACAAGATTTTTCTGAGATAACTAAAGGTAAGTTAGTTAGTGTTTACAATGAGGTATGTATAGGCTTGCCGAAAGAAGAAACCTGATCTGAATCAGGTAGCATGTGTGACTCGCCACCCATGTCCGTGCAACTACTCCAAGTTTGGTGGACCTTTGACCATTTAGCGGTTAAAAACCGTGGCCAGGACTTGGGGTCCAACTAAGCGCCCACCAAATGGCAGGCTGCCACTACCTGCCTACCTGATTCAGATCATTACATTATTTCATATATAAAATTAAATAAATAATTTATATATTTTTTGTTCAAATAACTATTTATATACCTATAGATAAAGTATTTATTGAGAATATTTGTAATACTGTATTAATTCTTTCATAATATTTAAATTCAACTGAGATTTTGCAAAATCTAGAAGACAATAAAAATATTTGATGAATATATAATATCATTTTTCTTATTATATTTTTAAATTACTGTTTTAATTAAAATACATATTTATAATGAATTACCCTCACAAATATTTTTGAAAATATTTTATTGCAAAAAATTAGATTAATAATAGAAATAATTAAAAAATTTTTGATATCAATAGCAATCAAAAATGTTGGGGAGGGAAGTTTCCTGCTCCATGCATTAAATTATATAATTTGGTATAATTCTGAAAATCTTTATCATCAGTTATTATATAGTTATTATAATATTATCTATTACTATATATACCTTGATAAAAAATAATTCTAATTTAAATCACAATAATTATTAATAAAAAACAAGTAATTTAGAATTTTTTTTTTTTTAAGTTAGCAAAGAATTATAATGAACCTTGAAAAAAAATATTATTAAAAGTTTTTATATGATGAGGTAATTGATATTGAAATTTATATATTTCTAATATTCTATTGCCAAAAATATAAAAATTAAGGAAAATCTTCCCCCATTATTTGAATATTTAGTATTTTACATAGTTTGATTTACCAATTTAAATATATCTCTTAGAAATCTTGTTGTCCTAAAATTCATATAAGATCTTTTAATTATTTTCTAACAAGATTATTCTAAATCTATAATTCTCCTATAAGTTTTCATATTCTTTTGGAAAACAATGAGGATTGTGTCTTAGCTTATAAGGAGTTTGAGAAGTATCATATATTCTGATGTAAAGCACACTTTATTTCATGTATTTGTAATAAAGTTTTGTATTTCTGCTTCTCACACTTTAAATTGAATATCCATAAGGCAATTCATGTAATAACTGACACTTCAATAATGTTTTATAAACATTTGCATTTCATAATGATTTAATACTTAATTTTCATTTCATTGTGAATGTTATTTTTACATAAGAAATGCATATTAAATTGACAACTTATTAACTAAGTTAAAAAGAATCGAAAAGAAAATCAAGTTGAAAGAACTCACTTACACTTCCCTATAAATTTAATCATTATTATATGCAATATATGTATTAAATTTTAGAATAAATATTTACTTTAATTATAAACTTACCTTTGGTTTCTCGTTTAATAAAATCTATAGATATATTATTATTGAATTAAACTGGAATATTGTAAATTATCGAAAGATTTTAAGTTTGGGGTTTTAAGATATAAGTATGGATATATTGTATTATTATTTAGTTTTCAACAAATTTAAGAATTATTTTAAGAGATATTTTAGTTAATTTATGAAATGCTAAGTAAAATTCATGAATTTTACAAAATATTTTAGAATAAATACATGTAGAATATATTAATTTCATTAAATATATGACTATTTTATATAATATATATTATATATATATATATATATATATATATATATAAGTAATTAAGCAAAAAATAATTACTCCACTTAAATAAAGCTATTTAATTAAAATTACCTTAATTATTAGGTATTCCATTTAAATGTTCGACATAATTTATATTTTTAGGAGACATAATTTTTTAATAAAATAGGATTTAATTGAATTAAGAAATTGTATATAATAATCCATAAATAAATCAAATTTCCTTAAAAACTAATATCATCAAGCTAATATATTTTGGAAATAATATATTTTAAAAATAATTTCCTCATTCATGGAATGAGTTTATTTTTTTGTTTATACTTTTTATTAGAATTATAAAAATTAACTTATTTAAGCTAATTTTAATAATTTTTAATTGTTAGCTAAATTAAGGATTGAATAAAAGTAATATCATAGGAATTATGAAATGAATAATTTAATAACTAAATCTTCGGTAGCTTGAAATAGCTTATATAAATAAAATTTGATCTCGCTAAAAACCCGTGATACAATTTCAAATAATATATTAATTTTGTTGGACAAAGTAAATTACAAAAACTATTGAAGGGTCATTAAATCGAATTTCACAAGAAAAAAATTTAAAGATAAAATTAGATAATATTTCATTATTATCTATAATAAAATATTGAAAATCAAATTAATAAATCTGATTAAATATATTCTATACTAATTGAAATTTTAAAGTAAAAAATAATTAAAAAATACAAATTTCTATTAAATTATTTTGACATTTAATTAATCAATTTAATAACTATATTTTTTCTCACAAGTTTTTTCTATTTTGAAATTGTATATTACTTTGAATGTGTAAAAAATTCTTTTTCATTTTACATACCAAAGATGAATATTGTTTTTATACTTCAATAAATAAATGAATAATTTTTTATAAAATGATCTATAAATTAAATTTTTTAATCTTTCACTTTTTTAATTTATTAACTTATCTTCAAGTTAGAAGCTAAATCGCCTATCTAAATAATAATAATAATTTACTTTTATTTATTTTAATTGACATCTTATACAGAGAGACATAAAGATTATTGCTACATAATTATAAAAATTATAAATTCAAATTAACTTAAACTTTTATTTAAGTTATGCACCTTTTAAAAACATCTAATTATAATATAAAAAATTAATAAACAATTGATTATAATTAATTAAAAATTTATTTAAATTTAAATTAAAATTAATGAATATTTTCATATTAAGGATAGGCAATAAAAAAATAAGAATGTAATTTTAGAGAAAAAAAACGATTTAATTTATAAGATATTTTTTATTAATTTTATAAATATTTTTGATTTTATAAATTTTTTTTTATATTTCATAAAAAATTGTAAGCTCTAAAAATTCATTTTTAGTAGATATGTAGAATCTAATTTAAAAATTGAAAAGTTAAGTTTAATTCAATTTAAATTTTGTCATTATTAAATTTAATATTTTGTATTAATAGAAAGCCAGTGTATTGTAAGAGTAATCAATTTTAACACATATATTTGATTTTGCATCAATCATGAATTTACGATAATAAAACTAGGCATGTTCGATCAGTGAAGTTTTGAATTTAGCTTTGTCCATATTTATTATGCATAAGGTATTTTCGCTTGTCGTAAAAATGATTAAATTCCCATGAACTAAGATTTATTAAATTTTATGTTTAAAATGAAATCCTTGAATTAAATTCTCATCGAAACATTCATATTCATACAGACATTAATTTCTTTATTTTATAGCATTAACTTTGCCGTTTTTTATTGCATCTTATAATTCATTACATCCTTAACCAAGTTTCAAAACTGCACCTGTTTTCACTTAATTTTGATAAAGTTTCTGTAATTTTAACAGTTATAGATAAATACGTCTTTGATCTCGCTTGTCTTTATAATTGAATAACAGATTTAAACAATTGAATTCATAGAAATAATAAAAAATTCGCTGATATTATTTCAATACGATATACATTATTGAAAGTATTGATTTAAAATGAATAAGAATACTATTTTCATTGAATTTAAAAATAACAGTGTATCTTATAGCCAATTTATCTATTCAATTTTCAAGTATTAGAACAAGTTATGATGTTTATCATCATCAAAAAGCTCAGTGAGATTATAAATAACTGCCGTCACAGTTTCTGGTTTTGAATCATCTTTTTAGCCTGATCTTGCTTGAATCACTATGAATTCCCCATAATTAACTACAATTTATTTTGAGTAAGATCCTGGGCTCATTATCTACTATAATACTTTCAAAGAGTGTAGATCTCTTAATTGCAGATAGCGACTCTTTTTCATGTAACCTTCGCTAATGATTTTTGTTCCATTTTGAATTAACTTTGGGTTTATGAGTACTTTTAGTGCTTCTTTTTCATGTATGGGTTTAACTCCAAAGACATCAGTATCTTGAGACTTTAAATCAAAATTATAGCGACAATCTTAATCTGAAGGTTTCTTAGTCAATACTATTGATTAGGGAGACATATATTCTTGAGCAGAAGCAAATGCATAACTGGCTTGACCCAATTATGGTTCAATCATTGAGCTTTTGCTGCTTAATATAGGTTCCGCAATCTAATATGATTTTTATTTCCTCATATTTATTAATAGAAATTAATAATAATAGAGGTATCTAACGTACAACAACATTTAATTTAGGATTGATTAGTTAAATTAGTTATAAATTAGATTAAGTTAAATTTTTTGAAAAAGTCTCCAACTTTATATAAATTTAAAAATACCTATATAAAATAAAAAACAATTTTAGTTGGTATATCAAATTTATTTGCTATCCAATAATGAACTCTTTTGGAAAAATCAAATCAAAACTAAATAGTCCAGCTTTCTAAAGTGAATTATGATATGAAAATATCAGAAAAAATAATTATAAAATTATATGATTTAAATATATAATCTATTAATATTTTTAATTTTTATCACTACAATATTAATAGTTGTTTTTTATAATCAATTAATGTATTTGTAATTTTATATTAAGATTATATTTTTACAATAATAATTATATAATTCAACATCCCTTTTTAAAACTATTAAAATATTATTAAACAGACAAAAATATTTTACATTTCCTTTCCTATCCTGAATAATTTTCTGACAATTTTATACTTTTGAGATATGTAATAATTTCTCAATTATAATTTAAAAGCTAAAGATGTAAAATAAAATAGTGGAAATTAAGACGATTAAAATCTTGATTAACAAATTAATTATAGGGGATTATCTGTAAGGTAATACTTTTTATTTTGCAAATATTAGTTTCCTACTTTAATTTAATATGGATTTCTATTTTTTTTATCCATTTCATTTAAGAGCTCTTAAATATATGAATATTTTGCATTCATTTAATTCTAAAATTTTAATATAAACATTCATTCTATTTTTATTTGCAAATTTTTGTCTTATCTTTACACACTCTCTTGCAACAGATTTGAATCAAGTCAACTGTCTCGATGGGCAAGTCATGCTTAGATTATATAGCTGCAGTTTCTTGTAGTGAGTCTTGATTAAGCTTCAATGAAAATATTTTTACTTTAATTCCCTAAAACTAAGAGCTATAAGGAAAGTAGTAAACAGGAGTTATGTTTAGGTCTTCTTAAGCTTTCTTAGACTCCTTAGTCTTATGAACTGAAAGGCTATCACAAACAGGATAATCTCTAAGTAGATTTATTTCTCACTTGACTATGTAAAAATTCTATTTACTAAACTCGCTTAATAGAGCGACGATGGAATAATTTTTAAGCCAGAATCTTCGCTAATACCATCTAAAATTGCATGAGTAACAGCCTTTACTTTTTAATCATAGACTTCTATGTTATCATATTCTTTTATCCTGACTTACTTATAAAGGTGTTGATGGTGGATAGTAATAATTTAAACTATATTTTTGATTAAATGCAGATATTGACAATAAGATCAAGTTCATATACGCTGTGATGAAGCTGTACAAAATGGCACTATAAAATCAATCACTCTCTTCACTCTGTTGAGAGTCTTGAAAGTAATACCATTTCTTCTATTAATTTTGGCTATAGTTTAAGGAGAGATACGCATGTCAGGAAACTTGCGATGAAACATCACAGCTCGCTAGTCAAGAGGAAAGTGAGCCTATTACTTTTAAGTTTTTGAGGCGCAGAGGTAGTTAATATGATAATGATAAAACTTTTATCTTTTTGGAGAATATTTTCAAGAGAAGGTTTTGATATGCTCAACAGTAAACAGAAAGCTATACCTAACAGTTGAGAGGTAATATTGTGTAATAGTTTTGCAATTGCTCCATAATTTGGCGTTGGCTTAACTAAGTCTATATAAATTTACTTATATTACCTAAGCTTAAAAAAAAGGTATTCTAAATATTTCTCATCATAAATAAACTCTAAATTCAGCTAATTATAGATTCTCATATATGTGAATTGACTTAATTTCTCATTTTATTCAGGATTTTGTGGTTTTGATTTACATGTAGAGTTTTAAAGAATTATTTTTTATTGTGAATTAGCCGATTATATTAAATTGTATAATTTTATTTTAATAAAAAAGATCAAAAGATATTTAAAAAAAGGCTAATTCGGTTAATACAAATATAGATGCAAAATTAACTAGAGATCACACTTTTTAATTATGATATTTAATTATCTACACAATTTTGTATAATAAAAAGAGGTCCATTAATTAAATATATAAATATAAGTTGTTAAAAATTAACATTATGAAAATAATAAATGAAATTATTTATATTGACAATTATTCTTTAAAATTTAAACATGGATACATTATTATTATTATTATACATTTTAATTAACTATATTTAGTGATTATATGGTATCCTATAAATATGAGTATGAAATCTATTAATATATAAAATAATAGGCAGTTAAATAAAAATTAAATATATTGATTATTCGTTAAGTTTGAAATTCTTAATTAAATAGTAATTTGAAAATAAATATTATTATTTTTAAAAAAGTGAATCTATTTAATGAATAATAAAATATTAATTTAAACATTTTAATTTAATATTCATGATCATTTAAAGATAGGAATAAATTTAATTAAAGTAAATGTTAAATACAGTTTTTCAAGATTATTTGTGGAAAATTTATTACAAATTTAATAATGTAGTTTTAAAAAACTTAAAAAGTTTAATTCTTTTTAAATTAATTCAATATAAATCTTAAATCTTTAAAATAACTTTAACAAATATTATTATTAAATATTTATATTTAATATTTAAGAAAATTTTTAGTTATTTTGGGAAAAATTCTAATTCTCAATATTTCCATGAAAAAATAAATTAATTTACTTACCTTTTCGCATTTTTCTTTTTAAGTTAGTTAATCAATTTATTTATTTCATTAAATAAATATATTTAATTAGTAAAAACTAATAATAAAAATTGAAGTTCAGTCTCCAAATTACAACAGTAATTTCACTATCCATATCATTCATTAATAATCTAAATTGAAACTATAGCATTTAAAGGATTAATTTTAATTTACTAAAATTATCTTATACTCTTTAAAAAATCTTCACTAAAAATTATAAAACAATTTAAAAATTAAAATTCAGCATGAGCTTGAACTTTATATCGTTAAACTATACAAATAAAATTTAATTTTCATATTTATCTTCTTGATAGTCTCTCTATAATGAGAATTAATTAATCAGAATAGAATAGAAATGAGAATTTAAAAAAAGTGAAGTTCACTTTATTGTTAATAAATAGGTATATAAAGGGGAAGCCAAAATATAAATTATTAACCTTAATAATTATTAGTACTATATATAAATATATATGCTAAATCAAAAAACAAACTAGATAGCTGAACCTCTATTAGGCAGCCCTAGTCAAGCCGATGTTCAATAACACACTTAGGAAAATTCCTAAGAGGCTGCTTAAAATGAAGAAATGAACTCATAATCTCAAATTGAGTAGTAGCACAAAGAATGGCGTTACAAATTCGATGTTAATTCTGAAGTGACTGATGTTTTTGGTGCTAAGCTTCTTCATAGTGATGATGATCTATAAAACATGGACAGACCTACGATTATTCAAGACTGTTCTAAAATCGTTAGTTTAAATTGTGAATCTCAAAAAATCGAATTAAGAGATTTGGACACTTTGGAAATTATCAAAGAAATTGATACTCATGGGTTTATAATTCAATATTTTAATGATGGGGAATATTTCTAGAATCAAATTATTGATAGTTAATATGAAGGTTTTGGTGGTTGTTTGGATGAGTTAGAGACACTCAAAACCCCAAAAACATTTAAGTTGTTTGATTAAGTTTTTTTATTGATAAAAGTAAATTATTAACGCATACTTTATTAGGAATTAATAGAGCTTATGTCGGAGTTTAATATTTAAATTTTAGTAATTTAAGTGAGTGTAACAAGCGAGTTTATAAAATAGTTCACACAAACATAGATTTAGAGTCATGAGCTAACTCTCTGAATTTTATCTTTCTAAACAGCTATTTGATTGTATCTTTTGTAACTTAATTATCTTAGCGAGATTTGATAATAGTAGAGTATGCAAGCTCTCTGAGACCTCCATTTATTTTGTTTTTATCGAGATATTGCTTGATTCTTTGCTTTGAATCTTTCTCATCCTAGCAGCTAAAGAAATCGTCTCTTGGCATGTAGCTTCTATTATTATTACTGCTAGAGCCCATATATCCCATTTAGTGTCTTCATCTCTCCAATCTTTT